>BDDC01001043.1:10419-34843 GCA_001662425.1 Chlamydomonas sphaeroides | reverse complement strand
GGGGCTGGGGAAGGTGCCGGCGAGGGCGGGCTTGGGGGCGGCGCCGGGAAAGGCGGCAGAACAGGCGGCGACGGGGGCGGGCTGGGGGACGGTGCGGGGGACGGTGGATTTGGTGGGCTGGGGGGCTCCGGTGACGGCGGCTGTGATGGCGGCGGAAGAGGGGCCGTGGGCGCGGACGGCAGCGGAGGTGAGGGGGCGTCAGGGGCAGGGTTTGGTGGCGGGGACGGCAGCTGCGGAGGGCTGTCCGGAGATGGCGGCAGCGGCTCTGGCGACGGCGGCAACGGCGACGGCGACGGTGGCAACGGCGCCGGCGACGGCGACAGGGGCAGCGGCTGTGCTGATGCCGTCGCAACTGCGGGGCATTGGCAGGTCAGGCGTGAGTTCGGTCGTTTAGCGGAACCCGCCCGGCGTCCATGCCTCAGTTCAGCTCGAATTGTGCCCCATTCCCCTGGACGACCCCGAACTGCGGCAGAACGTCATGCCATTAGCCATGCTACGCACCGGCTAGCGCCAACAGGACCCCGATGCTGCGCCAGTACCGCATGCTCCGAAGGACTCCGCTCGTCCGCGTGCGTCCGTTGGCTACTATGCTTCTGTATAGCCCTTGCCTCCTGGTAATGCGTAGTGTGCAGATGGCACTACGTAAACCTCGTAGTCGTGAGACATTTTGCGACTTGTTGTCAATGCCGATAAAGACACGCCATCTACTTGAATTGCATGCTATAAAGATACGACCGACAGTGTTAAAAATGTGGCCCGACAGGGTTGTGCATAAGTTGAATTATAACACTGCGTCCGCGACGCCTCATGCACTATAGCGTTGTGTAGGTGTTCAGTGCAAGCAGTGTATTGAAGAGTGCGGGGCTGAACGTGCAGGTCGACAGGTTGACGTGCGCAGACAGCGCAGTCCGCGTGAAGGCCAGTCGCCGTTGCCTGCCTACTCTGACTTGGACGATGGAAAGGCATCGCGCCTTGCCTGCCGTTGTTACCTGGCACCGTACGCATGTGACGGCCCCAAGGGTCAGCACCCGACGGTCCGCCTTCCCCTCGTACGCCCCGACGACAAAAGGTGAGGTGAGGTCCCCCTCAGGAGATTAGCGGGAAGCCCCTCTTAAACCTGTCCCAGCTGCGCATGGGTGCATGGCTCGCCCCCCAAAGAGGCCATCCAGACCAGACGAATACCGTCGGTCATTACTGTATGCGGTTGTCGCCGGGGCTATTGAAGGGGTCTCGGGCACACCGACATCCGTGCCCTCACCCCACGGGCCGGATCTAGCCGCCCGAACTGCCTAAAACGGCAGGAATGCACATCTCAACGCACGCTGCCGCTGCTGCCGCTCTCGCTGTGTCGCGGCCGCTTGCGGCGGCCGCTACCACCCCTCCGCCTCCGCCGCCCGGCCCATCGCCGCCCGGCCCATCGCCGGCACCCCGAGCTGCATGTGTGTTGCGGCGGTGCATCGCGGACGGTGACAAGAGAGGGTTCCGTTTCAAGTTTACAAACAGTGCGTAATGTGCACAGAATGAGGGCAAGATAGACAGATATGAAGGGACACTACTCCGCACAAGGTTTCCAATTACAACCAGAAGGATGCCAGGAGAGGAACAGGGACACTACTATGCACAAGGTTGTACTGACCACAGGAAACGCCACGCGGGTATCACTCGGCGCCCGGCCTGTGTCCCTAGAGGCGTCATCTTTGCAGGCTAATTTCTGTGTTACAACCAACTCGGACAAAGCCCCTCTTAAACGTATATTGCCGGTGTCAGAAGTATAAGGCTGCATACTCCCATCCAACCTGGCGCCCATATGCAACAAGTGTGCAACTGTGTGGCGCGTGCTGGTCCTAAAAAACAGAAAAAGTCAAGAACCTGTACCTGCAATCCTGCGCACTCATCCATAACCGCTGCGACGGGGGGCCAAGCAGGCGAACAAGCAAGCACACAGGGGGGAGTGAAGCGGAGTGCCGCACAGGTCCTCTCCTCTCAACAAAGAGCAACAGAGGGTGCAGCGGAGTGCCGCACAGGCCAGGAGGCACCTGCCGCCTTGACTGCAGCCATCGCCGTCCAGGTGTCGTACGCCATAGCATGTGCTCAGCACATCATGGCCAGCGGGGCACCTCATCCCACGGAGCATTGCCCTACACGCCCGCGCGCCCAAAACTGCCAGGAATCCGGACAGCCGAGACACGCGAGAACGCAGTACGCAGTGACACGGGCTCCGGGGCCCCCTTGGGGTCGTCATTCGGCAGACGCCCTGATCAAGTCTTGGGGCGCCGGATGGGGTCAGGCAGGAGTCCGCCCCCGGCAGGAACGAGGGTGCAGCGGCCTCCAGGGGGCGCCCTGGCCAGCGAGTGCAGGAGGCGCAAATGGGGGCCGGCTCAGGGAGGCACGTGCGTGCCGGACTGGGAAGGACGGGGACTTGATGAGGACATGGGCCGGCCTGCGTGGGGTGCCGGGTGCAGGGGGGCGTAGTAGGCGTTAGCCCACTGAGCAGGAGGTCTCTCGAGATGCTCCACGGAGCCACGGGAGTAGTATATATATATATATATGTGTGTATGTGGTGTGGCACCTGCCACAGGGGGCGCCTGCGCCGCACGCAGGGCGAGGGGCGCTGCACGGGGCTTGCAGGGCGAGGGGCGCTGCTGTGCGCCATAGCCCTCAGCCGGATGCCTCACGGCCCCGTGCCAAGCCCCTGCGGTTGTCGCAGGTACTCTTCAATGACTTCCACGCTGGTTCGATAATACAAAGCCCCTGCGCGCAATGTAGCCGTAGACGCCCCGCCTGTTATCACCCCCCCCAGTCTGCTCCGGCATGCCGTCTTTCCCCCCTCCCCGGCACGGCTCACCGCGTTTGTCGCCGTACCCGCCTGCCATTCCCGGACTGCCCTTCGGCTGTTGGGCTGCGCGGCTCTGCCTGACCCGCTGGCGCACCCCGTCCCGCCCCGTCCTGCATTCTATCCCCGCACAGATCAGCGTGTAGCGGTGTGACGACGAGAAGGCCAGAGAACGGGATGGAGCGCAGTATGACTCGAGTGCTGAAGCGACTACGGGCACTGGCCTCGACCCTGCTGTCAGGTGGTCAGGCGTTTGGTCACAAGCTTCTGTGTAGCCTCTCGTCGCCAGCCACGGCCCCCTCAGCCTCACTCGCTCTGCCTGCTGCTCGTCTCCCCTCCTGCCCTCCTGCCCCTGCTGGCCTCGTTTGCCCTTCTTCCTGCTTGGGGTGGGACGGAGCACAGGGTACGAAGGCGTGCACTGGCCTAGACCAGGGGGGATCTCCTTGGCCTAGACCCAGTTGTCGGGTAGACGAGAACCAGCCGAGCTCCCCAACTCCAGCGCGGGAACGGCCAGCGGGTGGCCGCTTTATCGCCGCAGGGTTGCGGTGGAAGTGGGCGTTGGCCTCGTCCAGCCAGGCGCCGTTCGCCGGACGAAGAGATCGGAAGGCCTGCTGGGAGCATCCGTGTCCGCAGGTGAGCGTCGCGAGCCGGACTGGTAAGGATGGGATCACCGGGGTACATTGGTACGTTACTGTAGGGGTAAATGGTGGAGGCCTCTTTAGCGGAGGGCTCGGGTCGTGGTTCGCAGGTGTGGGCCGCTGCCCACGGGGGCGGCCTGGGGATAGCAGCGGAGGGTACTCGTGCCGTGGTGCGTGGCATAACCCCGCGGAAGTCCGGCGCAAGACGCCCACTACCTATTTTTGACATGTTACTTGACCATACAAAAGTGTGTGACCAGCGACGCAGTCCTTGGCAGTAACAGCTCGCGACTTTCGCCGATGAAAATCCACATCCGCATCCCGACATACGCACGCAGCTAAATATGATAAGAGAGCTGCGATAGCTGCGGTTGCCCCGCGGGGTGCCGCGTCGCGCATAGCAAGATGGCGTTCTTTGCAGAGACGCAGGCTCTCGACGAGCTGGACCCCGAGGACCTTGCCTACGAACAAACGCTCGCGGATGAGCTGGTCGTCGCTCCGCCGCAGCAGGTACCTGCAGGCGCTACCCCTACAGCCCCGCCTGCCTTCGTGACCGGCCTCCCTGCGTTCACCCCACGCCAGGTTGGGCTGCTGCTGGTGCAAGACGCGCAACAAGAGGCGCTCGTCGAGCACCCGCTCTTCCTGGGTAAGGCGCGTCTCCCCAGCTCCCGTGCAGAGCCCTCGCCCTGTCAAATGTCCCCCTCCAACCTGGCGGCCCCTCACGCCGTGCCCCGCGACCGCCGGGGCCGCAGGCTGCAACATGATCGGCCGCAAGCTGGAGGTACCCGATGTCCAGGAGGCCCAGGAGCAGCTGCTGCAGGAGTGGCGGCAGGGGCAGCCGCTGCTGCACGTGGCAGGTCCGCTCGTGCGGCCTCGTTCCGCCTGCCCTGCGGGGCGCCAGCCCCGGCGCCTTGCACCTACTCGCACCAGCGTCAGCCTCTCTGAGTATACGCGGAGGAGTAACATACCCCCCGGTGTGGCCACTCGTCTGCGCGCAGGCATCTTCCTGCCGAGCCCCAGCGTCTCGCGAGAGCACGCGCGCCTGTGTGAGTGACTGTGCGTGCTGCGGCAGCGGCTGCGTGGCCGCCGTGTTGGCACAGCAGCGTGCAGGACCGTGCGCAGGGAGGCCCGGCAGAGCGACAGAGCGGCAGCGCCTGCACCAGGGGCGTCAGCCGCCCTCCCCGCCACGCGTGCTGCACACCTGCATGGAATGCACCTCGCCCCGCCTCGTGCCGCAGACCTGGAGGACGCCGGCCGGCAGTGCTTCCTCGAGGTGCTCAAAACCAGGAACCCGGTACGCACACCCCACACGCGTGCCTACGCACAGGCAGGGCCCCCGCACCCGCAGCCGCAGCCGCCGCGGGCAGGGGCCCATGCCAAAGGCAAGGACCCGGCAGCGCATCCGACACCTGCGTGCCTCCTCGCCGGCCCTCCCCGCCACCCGCAGAGCCAGCTGCTGCCGGGTGGCTCGGCCGCCGGCGCCTGCGCGCTGGCGCCCGGCAGCCGCTACCACATCCGGCCCGGCGACGTGCTGCGCCTCGGCTGCCTGCACTGCCGCGTCGTGTGCGGGGCCCAGTACCAGGAACACCAGGCGCAGCGGGCGGCACCGCAGGGCGGACCACCGCAGGGCGGACCACCGCAGGGCGCAGCGCAGCCCCATGCGCCGGTGCCGCCGACGCAGGACGTGTGCACCTCGCGGCCGCTGCCCGCGCCACCGCCGGCGCAAGCCGCCGGGGGGACCGCCGGCGTCAGCCCGCCGCCGGCGCCCGGCGTGCCGCAGCCGCAGCCGCCGCAGCCGCCGCAGCCGCACTCGTACCCGCAGCCCCAGCCCCAGCCTCATCCGCAGCAGCTGCAGCTGCCCCAGGCGCGGGTCTCGTCGCCGCACAGCCCCCAGAGGCCGCCCGAGGCCGCGGCTGGCGCGCTGGCCCACGCCCTGGCGCCGCTGGGTGCGGCAGAGGGCGCGGGCGGGTTGCCCGCGATGCCGCCAGGGCTGCAGCTGCCGCTGCCGCCCCATACGCCCGCGGCACCGGTCGTCGGCGCCGACGGGGCCGCGCTGCTGCCGCTGCCGCCCCATACACCCGCGGCGCCGGTCGTCGGCGCCGACGGGGCCGCGCTGCTGCCGCTGCCGCCGGGCGCGGTGCTGCCGCCGGGGATGGTGCTGCTGCACCTGCCTCCGCATGCGGCGCCCGGGCTGCCGCCTCTGGGGCCGGGGCAGCAGCAGCAGCCGCTGCTGGTCTTGGCAGCGCTGCCGCAACCCGGGACGGGGCCGCCGGGCGCTGCCGCTTGCAGCGGCGACAACGACAGCGGGAGCGGGAGCCAGGCGGACGGCAGCAGCGAGGGGGCCGGGCCGGCGGGCCAGGCCGGGCCGGCGGGCGCCGGCGCTCCCGCCAAGCTGCCCTGGTGGGAGACGGGCAGCAGTGCCGACACACAGGACCCAACCGGGTGAGCGGGGCTGAGCTGCGGGCGGAGGGCCGCCAAGGCCGCAGAACTCCGTAGGCCGTAGGGAGGCATGGTGGGAGACGGGGGCGCCTCCTGAGCCCCTGCCCCTGGCCCTGGCCCTGGCCCTGGCCCTGGCCCTGGCCCTGGCCCTGGCCCTGGCCCTGGCCCCTGCCCTTACCCCTGGCCCTTGCCTTGCCTTGCCTTGCAGCATGGAGTCGCAGAGCGTGGCCCCGGGGGAGGGCTCCCAGGGCGCTGGCGCCCCGCCGCCCCAGCCCGCCGCCTACCAGCCCCAGCCCCAGCCGGGGCTCCACCCCCAGCCGCTGCTGCACCCGGGCGCCGCGGCGGCGGCCGGCTGGCGACCGCAGCCCTGCACGCAGGGAGAGGCCGACTCGGCGGAGGCGCGGCTGCGGCGCGCCGCCGCCGGGCCGCGGCGCACGCCGCCAGCCTCGCAGCAGACGCTGCCGCCGCCGCCGGGGCACGAGCAGGGCGACGGCGGCGGCGGCGGCGGCAGCGTGTGCGGCTCGCTGCCTCTGCCGCTGTGGGGGGAGGAGGGCGGGGACGGGGAGGAGGACGGCGGTCGCGGGCCTGCGGCTGCGGCTGCGGCGCGGCCGGCGAGAGGCGGACGGGGCGAGGGCGGCGGCGAGGAGGAGGACGGCATGGACGTGGCGGCGTCGCAGACGCCCAACCCGCCCAGCCGGCGGCAGGAGCGGTCGGGCGAGGAGAGCCCGCGGCACGCCGGCTCGGCACTGCCGCTGCAGCTCCCCTGTCAGGGGCAGGCGCAGGCGCAGGCGCAGGGGCTTCTGCCTGCGCCCGGGTCTCCAGCCGGGCCGGGCTCACCGCTCCGCGAGCAGCGCCCTCGGGCTATGCAGCAGCCGGTGGTGGGGCAGGGGGAGGAGGTGGCCGCCCGCGGCGAGGGCGGCCCTGCTGGCGAGGCGGCAGGGAGCGCGGGGCCAGGCGGCAGTGCGGGTGGCTCGGGGGAGCAGGCGGCAGGCAGCCCCGCCGGGGCGGCGGCCGCGGGCGGTGGCAGCGCCCGCGGCGGCGGCGGCGCCATCCCTGGCACCGCCATCCCTGGCACCGCCACGCCCGAGCCCAGCGACCAGACGCTGCCGCCGGACGAAGAGGACGAGGGTGGTAGCGGCGACGCCACGGGCGGTGGCGGCGCGGGGGAGCCCTCGCACGGCCCAGCCGAAGGGCGCCCAGGCGCGCTGCCGCCGCTGGCGGGCGAGGCGGCTGCGCCGGGGCCAGCCACAGCGGCCACAGCAACCATGCCGACATCGGAGGGAGCGGCCACAGCGGGCGAAGCAGCTGCAGCAGCCGCTGCTTGGCCTGCTCCCGGTGGCGATGGCTGCGGTGATGGTGCTGGTGCTGCTGCCGGAGAGCCGGCGGAGGAGAAGGACGACGTGTCGTCGGACCAGACGGCGCCGCCGACGCCGGAGCACGACGACGGCGGCGGCGAGGCCGCGGGCCAGCAGGCCGCCGAGAGCCGGCTGCCAGCAGGTGTGGCGGCCCTGGCAGGGACAGCCCCGACGTCGGGGCAGCCGCCGGCGCTGGCGGCACCTCAGCTGCCGGTGCTGCCCACACAGCCGCTGGTGGGCATCGCAGAGGATGGTGCCCTGGGCCTGGAGCTGGGCCCTCGGGCGCTGCCGGTGTGTGCTGCGGCGCCGCCACACGACCCCTTGCCGCAGCCGGCTGCGTTGGCGGGTCTGGCGCCGGCGGCAGGTGCAAAGCCGGCCGCAGGTCCCAAGCCGGCCGCCGCCGCGCAAGGGCCCGCGGGCAGCGTGCCGCCGACGCTGGCGCTGACGGCACCGGAGCCATCGCCGACGGAGGGCTTGGCGGCGCTGCGCCCCTTGGTGCCGCCGCACCCGGCTGCGCTCGACGGCTCCCTGCAGGCGGGCGCCTCGGAGGGCACCGCGCAGGGCAGCGGCGGCGGCGGAGTGCACGAGGGCAGCGGGCGGCCGCTGCTGTGGGGCATCCTGGCGGAGCCGGGGCCCGCGGCCGAGGCGGGGCCCGAGGCCGAGGCGGGGCCCGAGGCCGAGGCGGGGCCCGAGGCCGAGGCGGGGCCCGAGGCCGAGGCGGAAGCGGCGGCTGCCGACGACACCGGCCCCGCCGCGGGCCCGCCGCCCAGCCCCCGGCAGCCGGCGGCACACGTGGCCGGTGTGGGCGCTGCAGCCGGTGTGGGTACCGCGCCGCTGACTGAGGCCTGCGGCGCAGCTGCCGCCGACGTTCCTCCGCTGGCGGTGGCGGGTGCTCCTGCGCCGCGGGCGGAGGCCGAGGCGTCACGCCGCCACGGCAGCGCCGCGGCCCCGCAGGTGCGACCCGGCTCCCCGCCGCCGCCGCCTCCGCCGCCGCCGTCGTGCCGCGCGGGCTCAGCCTCGCAGGACGGCTCGCAGGCCTCGGGCCCGCAGGCGGCGGCGGGTCTGGGCGCGGCCCGCAGCGCCTTGGGGCGGCTGGTGTCGCTGCTGGGCAGCGCAGGCGGCGCCTCGCAGCTGGAGGAGACGCCGCCGGGCTGCGGGCTGGGCCTGGGGCTGGGCCTGGGGCTGGGCTTGTGCGCAGCCGTGGCGCAGTCGACGGCGGCCGGCGATGGCGACGGTGGCGCCGCCGCGCAGGCTGCGCCGGCGGCCGCGGGTGCGGGCGCTGCCGCCCAAGCACGCAGCGGCAGCCACGGCCCGGAGCTCGGCGGCCCCGAGCCGCTGCCTGCGGTGGATGCGGAGCCCGGGCCGGGGCCGGGGCCGGGGCCGGTGGGCGCAGCGCAGCAGCAGCCCGCAGCGGTGGCGGGCGGCGGCACGCCCACGCCGCGGCCTGCGCCGGCCCGGCGGCCGGGGGTGGCGTTTGCGGAGCCGCCCAGCGCCGGCCGCACCGACAGCCCCGCGGGCTCCGTGCGCTCCTTCATGCCGGGCGCCGCCACGCAGGTGGGGCGGAGGGCGGCTGGGAAGAGGGCGGTTGCTTAGCTGCGGGCTTGCGCGGCAGCGGACCGCGTCTGCGCAGTGCGGATGCCCCTATGTCTTCATTGCGGATGCCCATGTCTCCAGTGTGGATGCCCACGTCGTCAGTGCGGATGCCCATGTCTCCAGTGCGGATGCCCACGTTGTCAGTGCGGATGCCCACGTATTCAGTGCGGATGCCCAATGATGCCATCAAATGGCCCTGCTCCCCGCCGCCCGGCCCCTGCGTGGCTGCCCCCTCGCAGCTGGCCGCGGACGCCCTGGCGGACCTCATGGGCTTTGGGGAGGAGGGCGAGGAGGAGGGCCAGGTGGGGGCTATGGGGGGAAAGGGGGCACGGGCGGGCTGGGACCGGGCGGCCGTGCAGACGAGGATGAAGGCTGCAGGGACGGCAGGGCGGCGGGGCAGGAGCGGCCGCTGCTTGGCGTAATGCGTGAGGCTCACAGTGCCGTCCCTGGGGGCTCCCCTGGGAGCCGCAGGACCCACACAACGGCCGCCCGCCGGGCTTCAGCGAGTCGCTGGAGGCAGCGGAGGGCGCCGCCGTGGCGCTGCGGGGCGCCAGGGAGCAGGCGGCCGAGGCCGCGGCAGCGGCAGCCGCAGAGGCGGAGGCGGAGGCCGCCGCCGCTGCAGCCAGGGGCCGAGGCGGGCGCGGCCGTGGCCGGGGTCGCGGCCGTGCCCGCGCCGGCGGCTCGCGCGGTGCGGTTGCTGCTGGGGTGGAGGTGGAGGAGGAGGAGGGCGCGGAGGAGCCCGATGAGGGCAGCCTCCTGGGCAACGGCGAGGACGTGAATGACTCAGACTTTTCGCTCACACGCGAGGAGCGCCGCCAGCGCGGCCGCGGCCGGGGCCGCGGTGGCCGCGGCCGCGGCGGCCGGCCCGCCAAGCCGCCGCCGGCTGGCGGCGCCCGCAAGCGCCGTGCTGGCTCCGCCGACGGCGCCGAGGCGGGGCCCGGAGAGGCCAGCTCCGCACCGGCGGCGGCCAAGCGGCCGCGGCGGGGCAGCAGGGAGCCGTCCCCGGCGGCCCGCGAAGCGGCCGCTGAGCCGCCGCCGCCGCCACCACTGGGCCTTTTGGCTGGCGACGCGGCGGCGCTGCGCGCCGCCGCGGCGGCTGTGGCGGCGGCTGCCGCCGCCGCCGGGCCAAGCAGAGGGCGAGCCGGGTCGCGGCGGGGCAGCAGGGAGCCATCCCCGGCGACCCGCCACGTCGGCGCCGCGGCGGGGCCTGCCGCACTGCCGCCGCGGCCGCCGCACAGTGCGCAAGCGGCGCCGCTGCCGCCGGTCACGGCGGCGCCGGCGCCGTGCCTGAAGTGGTCTGGCCGGAAGCCGAGGAGCCTAGGAGCGACACCCCTGTCTCGGGAGGGCTCGGGGGAGGCGCCGGCGCTCGCGCCCGCCGCGGCTGAGGCCCGCGACCACGGCGCCAGGGCAGGGGCTGAGGCGGCGCCCTCTGTCGCCGCCGGGGAACCGGTATCGACGCCAGTGGCAGACGGTCCGCAGCGCGGCGTGGCGGCGACCGGACCGTGTGAGCCGCCGGCAGCGGAGACCTCGGCAGCGGCACCGCCCGCTGCACCGCCGCTGGTGGCGCCGCCCTCGCCCTCGCCGCTGCCCTCGCCGCTGCCCTCGCCTTCACCGGAGCCCGAGCAGCACGGCGAGCAGCCCCCGCTGGCAGTGCACGAACCCGCGGCACAGGCGCCAGCCGCCGCCTCGCCTGCTCCTCAGCCCCAGGCCGCCGGTGGCCTGGCGGAACTGGGGACAAGAAAGGAGGCGGAGCGGAGCGCAGGGGCGGCTGAGGTCGCCACTGGAAGCCCGGGAGCCCCGCCTGGCGGTTCAACGCCGCCAGCCGGGCCCTCGCGAGACGCCGCTGCGGCCATGACGCGCAAGCGGCAACGCGAGCCGCAGCCCGAAGCCTCGGCCGACGCGGCGGCGCCGGCGGCGGCTGGGCCCACTCCCGTGGCGGCTGCAGAGGATGCCGACGCCGACGTGCCGCCGCCGCGAGCCAAGCGGCCAGCGAAGCGGTCACTGGCGACCGCCAGCGCCACGGCGGCGCCTTCCGGGCAGCCTGCCGCGGCCGAGAGCGGAGGCGGCATGGAGGCGGAGGCGGTGCATGAAACCGCTGCCAGCCCCGGCGCCGACGCCGACACTGCTCCGCCGGCAAGGAAGCGCCCCCGTGCCGGTGCCGTCAGGGCGGCAGCGACACCCGTCCCGGCCGAGGAGGCCCCTGCGCGGGCCAGCCCCGAGGCAGCAGCCCGGCAGGAGCAGCCGGCGGCGGCCCGGGGGCGCAAGCGGGCACAGTCGGCGCCGGCGGTGCCTGCCGCGGCCTCGCCACCGCCGCCGCCGGAGGCTGGAGGCGTGGCGGCGGCACCGGAGCAGCAGCCAACCGCAGCCGCGCCTTCCGGCCGCAAGGGCCGGGCGCCCCGCGGCGGCGCCAAGACTCCCGCCGGCGCCAAGACTCCCGCCGGCGGCGCCGCCAGCCCCGCGCCTCCGAACGACGGCTCCGCTGCCAGCGGCGCTGCCGGTGGCTCGCAGCCGCCGGTGGCGCTGGCCGGCGCTGCCGCCGGCACGCGCCGCCGCCGCAGCGGCGCCGGGCTGGTGCCGCCAGGCTCCCAGTCGCAGGGCGCTGACGGCGACGCCGGCGGCGCCGCCGCCGTGCCGGTGGTCGTGGTGGCCATTAGCAAGAACTTCCAGGTAGGGGGTTGCCGGATCGCTGTATTGACCCGCTGTCAACACCCCATGACAAGGAAGTCGGCGGCCCTACGCTACCCTACCCTACCCTACCCTACCCTACCCTACCCTACCCTACCCTACCCTACCCTACCCTACCCTACCCTGCCCTACCCTGCCCTTCCCTGCCCTACCCCTGCCTCCCAGGACAAGGAGCGCGACAAGCTGGCTGCCTTGGTGAAGAAGCTGAGCGGCCGCGTGGCCAGCGAGGCGGAGGCGGAGGCGGGCCGCTTCACGCACTACCTGCTGCCCCGCAACACCTTCAAGCCGTCGCTCAAGGCGAGAGCAGGGCCCTGCGGCCGAGTGCGGCCGCACGGGGCTAGCGCCCGGGCTCAGGCCCTCGTACGGCTGCCACGTGTTGAACTGGGCCGGACGCCAAGTGCGGCCTCAACCCCACGCTCCCGGCCCTTGCCCTCAGGTGCTGGTTGCGCTGGCCGGGGGCCGGCCGCTGCTGGACGCCTGCTGGCTGCACGCCTGCACCTCGGCGGGCATGTGGCTGGAGCCCACGCAGCAGCACGCCGCTGTGGACGGCAAGGCCGAGCGCGGCAAGCGCTTCAGCGCCTGGCAGGCCTACACGGCCGCCAAGGCAAAGGGGCCGCTGCTGGCGGGTGCGTGGGGCTGGCGTGGGGGTGGGGGGAAGGGGGAGCCATGCGGTGGGATGACTGGGGAGAGGGCAGGAGGCGCGTGTGTGGGCACCCCAACACCCGGGCTGACTGGCGCGCCCTCGCACGCGCCGCTGTAGGACGGACCTTCTATGCGACGCCGCAGCGGCAGCTGGAGGACGCAAAGCTCGCAGCCTCGTCGGCAGCGCCCGCCGCGGCCAAGCCAGCCGCCGGCAAGGCCGGCCGCCGCTCCAGCGCCGCAGCGCCCGCGCCGCCGCCGGACCCCGCCGCCGAGCCCGGCCTTGGCGACGGTGGCGGCGGCGGTGGCGGCGGCGGCGGCCTGAAGGGCCTGGCGCTGGTGGCGGCGCTGGCAGGCGCAAGCGTGGTCACGGAGCCGCGGCAGGTGGGGCCGGGTACGGTGGTGGTTGCTGAGCCGAGCGAAACACGCTGGGTACGGCAGGTGCTGCCGAAGGGTACGGTTGTGTACGACAAGGACGGCTTCATCACGGCTCTGCTGCAGCAGGATCTGGCGGGCGCAACGCCGGCGTACGCAGTGTGAGGATGGAGTTGCGAGGGACTTGCTGGGAGTGGATAGGCAGGCAGGCAGGTGTGCGAAGGGCGCGCGACATGTGTGGGATCGGGGACAAAGAATGTGCTGAGCATGGCTGGCCTTGCGCCGCGGGTGAGGCCCACGTGCGCAACCGGGGGCCGCCTTCGGGAGCGCGGGTGTTTGGTGGGGGCGCGGCGGTGGTCACGGCTGTGTGGCAGGCAGTGAATGGACGTGGTTGGCGGGGAACATGGGGACGGGGCAGCGGTCAGGATTGCGTGTGAGCTGGAACAGACATGTGCCGTACATACCGTAGGGGACTGCGTGCGAATGGGTAACTTGCGGAGCCGCCAGGCCTGTGTGTGTGTGGCTGTGGGGTCGTGCTGGGCGGGCATTGATGGGCTTTGCGATGGCTGGCTGCGCGAGCGCTATTGCCCAGGGAGGGAGATTTGGGCTGTTGCGGACATGACTGGTACGGAATCTCGGCCATGCATCGACTGACTGCTCAGGGCAAGGGCCGTTGATAACTGTGTCGCGAAGAGACGTCGCGGATGCCCGATTGTGGGATTGTGCATCTACGCTCTGCCAGGAAAGTGGTTGGCTGCGGTGCGGGATGATGACTGGCTGCCTGGGCGACAGGTGCGTTCGCGTCCTGACTCGGGGGCTTGCCCGCAGCAGGCGCCGTGGTGTTGTGTGAGCAGCGTACCGGTACCGGCGTGCGATAGAGCAACGGAATGCCGACTGCCTTGGTGACCGCTGGCGGGTATCAGCTGTTGGGCGGCAGGGCAAACATGGCCCATGCCTCCCTGTGGACCAGCGGTCAAGGTATGAGCCTACACGTGTCCACGGCCCGGCATCGGCGGCACTTTGCGGCCAGCATCAGGACATGTACAGACTGCAGCGGCAGCTGCCTGAGGCTCAGCCTGCTTATGAACATCCGGTACGCTCCTCCGGCGCCCTCGGGGCAAGTCCTGCCACCGGGCCTCCGCTGCTACCGCTGAACCCCCTGCTCCTCCTCCCGCTCCTCCTCCTCCTCCTCCTCGTCATCGCTAGGCGGCAGCTCCCGGTTCATACGCCGCCGTAAGTCCTCCACCGCCGCCTCGTCCTCCTCGGCCTCGTCCTCCTCCTCCTCCTCGCCCTCCTCCCCCTCCCCGCCCTCCTCCTCGTCCTCCTCCTCCTCCTCGACGCCCCACCGCCCCGCCGCGGCCACAGCCAGCACCTCCTCCGCGCTCACGCCGCCGCCGCCGTCCGCCCGGATCGCCGGCGGCCGGCCGGCCAGGTAGTCCTGCTGCGCCGCGATGATCTCGACCGCGGTGTTGCAGGCCGCGTAGCGGGCGAGCAGCTCGGCGTTGGCGGAGAAGAACGAGTGGCCCCTGGGGTGGCCAGGCGCCGGGCCGAGGCAGCAAGGGTTGGTGGGGTATCAACAGCGGGGATCACGGGATACGGCAGCAGGCTGGAAAGTGTGTTCAGTTGTCAGGAAGTAAGAGAGTTACACGCACGCGGCACTTCGGTGCGTGTGCTGACTTGGGGAGGTGCCCCCCCTGCGAAGCTGGGCACGTGCTGCCGCCTGTGTGAGCCGCCTGCTTGCCATGCCACCCACCACTTGAAGCGCGACAGCACCGCCACCGCCTCCTGGCGCATGCCGCACAGGAACAGCGCCGCAGCCAGGGCCTCGGCGCACGACAGCTTGCAAGGGCGGCCTGGCGTGTGGGCAGGGGTGGGGGCGGGTGGCGGGGTGGGGGAGCGCACGTGAGCGGGAGGCTGCGGCGGCGGGCGCTGGGGCAGGGGCAGCGAGGGGGGGGGCACTCCGTGTCCTGCAGGCCCGGCCTGCACGTGTAGGGTGTGCTGGGAGGGGGCCGCTCGGGGGAGACGTTGGGCTCCTGCCCCTTCATCCAATCGTACTCTCTCTGTTCATGGGCAGTGGGCAGCACGCGCGCCCGCGCGAAGCTGCATGGGCTGACCGCACAGCAAACATACGGCTTCCGTACACGCCCATATGGCATCCGTACACGCCTAGCCACTCGCACCCGTACCCACCGTAGTTGACGGGGTTGGCGGCCACCATGAAGGGCAGCAGCCGGGGCGCGGCGCCCTTGATGCGGCCTGTGGGCCCGCGGGAGGGGCGGCACGCGAGCCGGCGGGAGTTGGCGATGACGCAACAGGGCGGGGGGCGCACGGCACCCCCCGCCATGCCGACGCACGGTGCGCCAGCATGCGAGGACACGCGCTCCCGGCAGGGCACCGGCTACTCCCCCACGGAGCACCAAACCCGGGTCGCGGCGCGTAGCTCGCGGGTCTTGCTGTGCGAGCTGCGTAAACTCCCCCGCCATGCCACTACATGTGCGTTACGCAGTACAAGTGCCGCAATGAAGGCGCGTGGTACAGAGATGAAGGTGCGCGGTGCAATGATGAAGGTGCCTGCAATGTGCGGGCGGCTCACCAAAGGGCACCTCGTCCAGGCGGTTCCAGGAGCAGTCCACCACCGCCAGGCCGCGCGACCGGATCAGCGCCGCATCCTCGGGCGACACCGCGCGGGTGCCTGGGCCGGGCAAGGGCGGCAGTCGGGGGATCACGGCTCCCGTGGCCGCAGGCAGTGGGCCGGCAAGGCGAGGGGCAGTGCGGCGGGCGGCGGATCGACGGGGCGGGGCAGCGAGGCGCGCAACCATGCCAGCCGAAAGCGCTCAAGCAGCCAGCATGCCGCTGACCGCCGGCAGCCGCACATGGCGTGGCGGCAGCCGCAGCACGGGATCGCCGGGCGCTGAGCACGTGACTGCAAGCCCGCCCGCCGCCCCGCCCTGGTCTGCCCTGGTAGGCCATGGCCGGGGGCCCGCTTGCTCGCGCGCTCACCCGCGGGGCTGAGGATGACGCCCGGGAAGCTCTGCCCCAGCCGCAGCTCCCGCACCAGCCCCTGCCGCGACAGCCTCGTGCCGGTGCAGCGCCGCCGGTCGCACTGGCCCAGGTCCCACATGGCCAGGTGCACGGGGAACTTGGCGGCGGCGGCGCCGTCGCCGTCGCGGCCGCTGGTTGAAGGCACCTCGTCGGCGACGACAGCGCCGCCATCGTCATCATCGTCGTCGGCCGAGGCCTCCGGGTCGGAGGCGGCGTCGCCGTTGGCGTCGGCGTCGGCGTCGGGAGCGCGTGGGCGGCGCGGCGCGCGTGGAGGCCGTCGCGGCGGGGCCGGCGGCACCCGGTTGCGGGCGTTGATAGCAGCGACGGCGGCGGCCTCATCGCCGTCGGCGGGGTCCGCGTCCCAGGCGCCGGCCGCCTGATCGCCTCGTGAGGGGCCGCCACGGCGGTTGCCGGCGCCGTGCCCGCCGCGGCCTCCGCCGCGGTGACCCCCGCCGCCGCCCTTCGGCCTAGGCATCCTTACGACAACGTGCACGTAGCGGCGTGAGTGACTAGCACTTCAAGAAGCAGTTCTGGCTGGAGGGCAGTGTTAGGCGGCACCAAATGCGTTGCGGCGAAAGCAGAAAGCGCAATGCTCGCAATGCCGTCGTGCGGTCCCGGTTCCGGGCGGTATTTCAGTATGTGTACACAGCTGCTTGGCATTGCAATTCCCTGCTGACTGTTGGGGTCGGTCCCTGGGGGCCATGGTCGCCAAACTCGCTGCATGGGAAGCCCGGCATTTTCGTCAAGCTCGCGTAATTGGCATCTCGCGGCGCGCGCACATCATCCAAAACGCCCGCATCACTAGAGCGTGTTGCACTAGCGCATTCCCCTCGCCTGGCACCGGCACGTACTCATCGACTTTCGCCTTCGGCGCGCTTCGGCGTGCTTCTTCGCCTGGGGAATGGCCGCCCCGTCGAGTGGCGCGCTGCTCATGTGTAGACCGATGGTAGCGGCGTCGGGCCTGCTCGCCCCTTTCGTGCGTGCTGGGTAAGCGGCATGTGACTTGCCGTTGGTCCTGACAGCACTGACGCAGGCCGCAGCACATCACAGCAGGCGCAGAGCAACGAGCAAGTTGCTGTCGCCACGGTCGAGGGTTACACAAAGCAGCTGTCCGCGTTGGGATTATGCCCAATCGCGGATGCCTACGCCGGCGCAGTCGGTCGTTGCCGCTTTCCATCTCCATACACCTAGCAGCCGCTGGGACTCAAGTGCGCATCCTCATGCTCCCTCGGCATGTTGCGCAACACCTCAAACCCTGCCCCTGCACCACCCCCGCCCCTCGCGCCACGCACGCAGGCTCCTCTCCACCTCAGCCACCTCCCTCACCGCCGCCCTCACCACCGCCGCGTCAGCACTCACGAGCACCGCCCCCGGCACCCGCGGTCTCACCTCGTCCTCATCAGCGTCCTCCGCCAGCGCAAGCGCCGCCTCGCCGCTGGACGCGCTCATGCTGTCCGACATCTCGCTGGCCGGCCGCCGCGCGCCGCTCATGCTGGGCCTCATGAACTACTTTGAGCGCCACCTGCCCAACGTCGGCTTCTGTGGGTCGAGGGACTGGGGCCTGGTGCTTGGGGTTGTCCCGCTGGCCTAGGTTACCGCCGCCCTGCAGTACCGTAGGGTCGTCGGTTGCTCCTTGGCCCTGGATCTCACTGCGTGGCTCGGTGCCTGCCGCGCGCTAAGCCCGGCCGCTGCCCCCGAAACCCCACCCCATGCCCGCAGTCGAGCCCATCGCAGGCCGGGTGCTGGCCAGCAGCGAGCTCAAGGTGGACCGCCACGTGGAGCTGTGAGCCCCGGGGGGAGAGGGCGGGGGGAAGCGTGTGTGTATTTGTGTGTCTGTGTGACCGGCGGCGGGGCCGTGCCGGCGAGCTCAAGGGTGGCTGCTGCTGCCTGGAGTTGTGCGTCCGTGGGGTGAGGCCCTCTTCCCGCCTAAGCCTCTTTAGCCAACCCCGGCCCCCCCTCCTATCCCCTAACCCCTTGCTAGCATGTACCGGGTGTTCAACATGAAGGGCGACCCCACCGCCATGACCGGGGTGCAGGACACGGAGGCGGCGCGGGTGGGTGGCGCGGGGCAGGGGCGAAGCTTGAGAGCGGAGATGCGGAGGGGTGGGCGCGCTGGGGAAACACGGCGCTTGCAGCTTTGCGCGGCCTGAGGCGAGCTTGCCGGGACGCCACCTACGGCTTGCAGTTCCCTGCCCCCACCCCCACAACATACACGTTTCTCTCCCTGCTCCACCCAACCTCTACCCATTTTGTACCCCCTGCTTCACCCCCCAGCTCATCGCCACCGTCAAGCAGCCCGAGCTGCTGGACCGCATCTACAGCCAGTACGTGAGCTACAAGGACGGCAAGGACCTGGTGCTGGTGGAGGGGCCGGGGCCCGTCATGGGGGAGACGGAGCTGGACGCGCAGGTGCGGGAAAGGGAAGGGAAGGGAAGGGGGAGCATGGGGAGGAGTACAACGTGTGTGTTTGGTGTGCGTGTGCGGTGTGCGGTGGGGGGGTCGCCTGTTCGCGTCCGGCAGCTACGAGCCTACAGCCCTGCCCTGTTTGTCCCTTCCCCCTCCCTTCCCCCACCCCGCCCCCAGATCGCTGCCGCGCTCAACTGCCCGGTGCTCATGACCATGAACGGCAGCGCCACCGCCACCGCCAGCGACTACTACAACACCGCGGTGCGGGGGCGGGCCTTGGGGCGGGCCTTGGGGATGGGGCGGGGGACGGAGACTTGGAGAGGTTGGGGTACGGCAGGACGGTGCCACACTGCTGCCGCTGCGCACCTGGGGCCTCACAACCCGTGGCGCGCCCCCTGCCGCCCCCTGACGCCCCCTGCCCCCTGCCGCCCCCTGTCGCACCCTTACCTGCCTGCCTGCCTGCCCGCCTGCCTGCAGATGGTCAAGCGCCAGGTGCGGCGGCGCAAGGCTGGGCTGGGCTGGGCTGGGGTGCGGGATGCGGACGAGGCTGGGCTGGGGCGCGGGATGCGGACGAGGCTGGGCTGGGGCGCAGGATGCGGACGAGGCTGGGCTGGGGTGCGGGATGCGGACGAGGCTGGGCACTGCTTGCAGGGCTCTGTGCTGCTGTCCCGCAAAGCGTCCGGCGTGCGAACCGCGGGTCGGCAAGCTGCTGTGAGCGCTGTGGGCCTCGCAGGCCGCCATCCTCCCACCCCTGCTGCCCCCGCCCCTGCCCTGCCGCCAGGTGTTTGCGGACCACAAGCTGGAGGTGCTGGGCCTCATCGTCAACGGGGTGCCCCGCAACCACCACGCCATCCTGTCCTCCCAGCTGCGCGAGAAGCTGGAGCGCGCGGGGCTGCCCCTGGCCGGAGTCATCCCCGACGACCCCATCCTGTCCAGCGTGCGGTGAGTTGGCACAGCCGCCAGCAGCCGGCGTAGCGTGCATGCCCCTCTCCCCCGGCCCACGGGCCCCTGACCACACGGCCCCTGACCCCACGCCATGCCCCACCCTTCCTTGCCCCTCCCCATCTCTCCCACCACCTCTTTCCTCACCACCTCTCCCCTCCCCTCCCCTCCAACCCCTCCCTTCTCCCCCTAGGCTGGACGAGGTGCGCACGGCGCTGTCCGCGGAGCTCATGTACGGCGACAGCCTGCTGGCTGACGTGGAGTTTGACGACGTGGTGGTGGGCAGCCAGCGGCTGGAGGAGCTGCTCGAGGTGCTGGGCGAACGGCCGGGCGGCAGGTGGGGCGGGCGGGGTGAGGGGAACGCGTGTGTGTGTTTACGGACGACTGTGATAGGCAGGTGCGCTCGGCAGGAGGTGCTGGGCCGAAACACACACGTACTCTATCTCGGCCCTACAAAGTTGAACACACGCTCGCCCCTCCCTATCCCCGGCCCCTGCCTGTCCCCGTCGCCTCCTCGCTCCCCTTCAGGCCCCTGGTCGTCACCTCGGCCGACCGCCTGGACATCGTGCTGGGCCTGCTGGCCTCGCAGCTCAGCGTGCGGGGCCCGGGTGTGGCGGGCATCCTGCTCACGCAGGCCGGCACCACGCGGGCGGGCCGCACGTACGCGCGGTGAGGCGCGCGGCTGCTAGGGAGGGAGAGGAGGGGCGCGGTGGGTGGGTGGGGTGTGCAGGCATTGCCGTGGCGGCATGGCCCTGGCGGCTTGCTGACGCGCCCTCCTCTCTCCAACCCACCCAACCCTCACCCCACCCGCAGCACCACGGTGGACCAGATCTTCGCGGGCCTGGGCCAGAGCGGGCTGTACAAGGTGCGGCGGAGGGGGCAAGGGCAGGCGCATGGGCATGGCGCAACGGCAGCAACCCCTTGGTAGCCAACTGGATGAGCTTGGTACTGAGGGGCGGGGTCCGCACGCGTGCGCAGGCTGCACCAGAAGAGGGCTGCAGGCAGACACCGGGCAGCCACCGCGGGGGCCTTGTGGACTCGCCTGCTGGTTTTGATGTGGAACACGCTGCTGCCTCTGCTGTCTGGAGACCAAACACGACGCGCACCCTCCCTTCCTGGCTTCCCCGCGTTCCTCCCCCGGTCCTTCCCTCCCGCAGGGCACCTTCCTGCCGGTGCTGTCCACCGACCGGCCCCTGCGTGAGGCGCTGTCCATCATCAGCCGCCTGGACGCAGCCATCCTGCCCAGCAGCACGCGGAAGATCACGCAGTGCAAGGTGGGTAATAAGGGGGAGGGGCAGGGGAAACAGGGCCAGGGTTCGTGTGGGGAGAGGGCGCGGGTGTTGGACGCAAGGTCCGGGGCGGCCCAGATCCACACCGCACCACCACCTGAGGCCGCTGTGTGCTGTCCAAGCCACGCCAGGTGGTGGTGCCCGGGCCGCAGGACCTACAACGTGTCAAACCCAATGCCCTCTCCCCCCACCTTCCCCTCGTTCTCCCCCTGTCCTTCCCTCCCCCAGCTGCTGTTCGACCGCTACGTGGACGCCAACGTGGTGGTGTCGGGGCTGCAGAAGCGCCGCATCGCGCGCATGACGCCCAAGATGTTCCAGCACTCGATGAAGGCCAAGTGCACGTGAGGCAGGGGGCGGGGGAGGGGAAGGCAGTAAGGACGGGGCAGGGCAGGGCGGCCTCGTGACGTGGGCGGCGTCAGTGGTGGCGCGCAAGGCGCCCCGGGGAGACTTAGAAGAGGCTGGAGCCGAGCGGACGTGTCTGTGGATGCTGTGCACATCACGTGGCCGCCAACGCGCGCACGCCTCCTCCCCATGCCCCCTTCGCACGCCTTCTCCCCATGCCCCCTTCCCCCAGCGCCTCGCCCCAGCACATCGTGCTGCCCGAGTCCGTGGACAAGCGCGTGCTGGCGGCCGCCGCCGACGTGAGCCAGCGGGGGCTGGCGCGGGTGACGCTGCTGGGCGACCCCGCCACGGTGGCCAACGAGGCCAAGAAGCTGGGGCTGGACCTGAGCGCCTGCCACGTGCACAACCCGGCGGTGAGGGGGAGGCGCGGGGAGGGGAAGGGGAGGAAGGACGGGGGAAAGGAGGGAGGGGGAAAGGGGCGTTGTTCTTTGTTCGTATACCCAGGGTTCGTCCGCCCACACCTCGCCTGCCGCCGCTCGCCAGAGCGCCCGAACGCCGTCTCAAGAGCAAGTGCAAGGAAGGGAAGGGCTTGCGAGCACACGTACCATATGACCTAAGGACGCGAGATGACCCTGCGGCCCCTCCCCTCCACCCCCACGACCCTGGGACCTTTCCTCCCTCTCACAACCTCCCTACCCATGGGCACGCCCCACCCCACCCCTCCCCCAGACCTCGGACCGCATGGACAAGTACGTGGCGCTGCTGGTGGAGGCGCGGCGCAAGAAGGGAATGACCAAGGAGGCCGCCACGGACCTGCTGTTGGGAGGTGCGCGGGTGTGGGGGGGAGGGGTAGGGGAGGGGAGGGGGCGAAGGGGGCGACCCCGTGGGGCCGAGTGGAGCGTACGCACGGTCGGTACGCCTAACACACCCACCCACCCACCCCTGTTTATTACCTTCGCCTCCGCCTCCGCCGCACACCCCAACGGCCCCCAACCCCGCCCTTGCCGCGCCTCCCGCACAGACTGCAACACCTTTGGCACGCTCATGGTGGCGGCGGGCGACGCCGACGGCATGGTGTCGGGCGCCATCCACACCACCGCCGCCACCATCCGGCCGGCGCTGCAGGTGCGGAGCGGTGCGGTGCGGAGCGGAGCGGTGCGGAGCCGAGCGGTGCGGTGCGGTGCGGTGCGGTGCGGTGCGGTGCGGTGCGGTGCGGTGCGGTGCGGTGGGGGCCGCCTCGCTCGCTTGGGGCTTCATGCGTCTGCTCGGGGGCTGCAGGGGAGTGGGGACTGGGGGGGGGGCGGCGAGGGGCGAGGGGCCGAGGAAGCGCGAGCGTAGGACCCGGGGACTGGGGGCCACCCTCCCATCCCGCCCCTGTGCTACAGTGAGGCCGGGTTCTGATACCGACGTCACGCACCACACCCCCTCTCAACCCGCCCAGATGCTCGGGGTACCCAACCATCTCCCTCTCCCTTTCCCCGCCCTCTGCCCGCCCTCTCGCCGCCACCCCCCAACCCGCCCAGATGCTCAAGACGCCGGACTCCAACCTCGTGTCGTCGGTCTTCTTCATGTGCCTGCCCGACCGGGTGAGGGAAGGGAGGGGCAGAGGAGGGAGGGGGCTTGTGTGCATGGCGGGGTGACTTGCGCCAGGTGTGTGTTCTGCATGTGCCTGCGGGGCATCGCGTGGCCGGCGCACGTGGGCAGGATGCAGCGCTGCGCGTGCCCCGCCAGGGCACAGGCAGGGCTGCGCCTGCCCCGCCAGCATCCGCCTGCTTGTACCATCCCGTACCCGTACCACATGGCACGGCATCGTCGCACAGTGCCGGCCGTACGATACGGCCCGTCACTTCTTGACCAACCCCCCAACCGCCCGCAGGTCCTGGTGTACGGCGACTGCGCGGTCAACGTCAACCCCACCGCCGCCGAGCTGGCGGCCATCGCCATCACCTCGGCAGACACCGCCGCCGCCTTCGGCATCGAGCCGCGCGTGGCCATGCTGTCGTACAGCACGCTGGGGTCCGGATCCGGGCCCGACGTGAGTAGCGTACGGCGCACGGCGAGGCCGCACACGTGTATCCACGATAGCCGCGCTGCGTGTGTCCCTCAAACCGTCGCGACAGTGCTGCCTTCATGTCTGCCCGTGCCAAAACACTGCGTGTGCCCCCCCTCCCCCCCACGAGTGTGTCTTCCGCCCGCCATATGGCACCAACCCTGGCTCCACCCCATGCCTCCCCCATGCCTCCCTCCTCCGCCCGTCCGGCCCGCAGGTGCTCAAGGTGACCGAGGCGGTGGCGCTGGTCAAGAAGCAGCGCCCCGACATCAAGGTGCGCCGCCGGCCCAGCCCTCGTGCCTTGTGCCCATCCCACCCTTACGCATGCATCACCCATGCGGATTGTTAGACTCGGGGGTCGGGGCGGCCGGCTGCGGGCACGGGCCCGACATGAAGGTGCGCCCTCGGAGGGCAACGGGGCAGCGCGCAAGGGGAAAGAAGGGGGCATCGGGGCCTGGCACATATTCTCGCACCGCCACGGCTGCCGTACATCCGTACGCGCCCAGGTGGAGGGCCCCATCCAGTACGACGCCGCCATCGACCCGGCGGTGGCGGCGGTCAAGGTCAAGGGCGACAGCGAGGTGGCAGGCAAGGCCACGGTCTTCATCTTCCCCGACCTCAACACGGGTGCGGCCTTCGAGGGGCGTTGCCAGGGATCGTCACCCTGCAAACTGTGATGTAATGGTGTCCCCCTCACAAGCAAGGCGCAGTGCCGCGGCCTGCGTTCCGGCCAACCAGATGGCCCAGGCAGCTGGCTGGCGGGCCGGTGGACCGGCGGGCTTGCTCCTAAACCCCGCTGATCCCTCCCGGCTGCCCCCTCCACCCCCTGCACGCCCCGTCAGGCAACAACACGTACAAGGCGGTGCAGCAGAGCACGGGCGCCATCGCCATGGGGCCGGTGATGCAGGTGGGGGCGGGGAGGGAGGGATCGGAGTGGTGCGTGTGTGGGTCAAGGTCGCCATCGCCAGCGTGCCACCGCTCGCCTGCTCAATCTCCCTTCCCATTTCTATGCCGTACCTCCCCCCATTCCAATATCCCCTGGCCCTACTTCCCCAACCCCTCACCAGGGCCTGCTCAAGCCCGTCAACGACCTGTCCCGCGGCTGCACGGTGCCCGACATCGTCAACACCATCGCCGTCACGTCCATCCAGGTAGGCCCCACCATGACGACGATGGCGGCGACTGGTGCCATCACTGCTGCCCCACACATCACACCACATGTTCTAGTGCCGTAGCGACCAGTCCGTTCATGCAGCACTGCCCCAAACACCCCACCCACCCACCCACCGCACCTTCCCACCTCGCCACCCCTCAGGCCATGCAGTTCAAGGCCAGGATGGCGGCGGCTGCCGCCTCCATGGGCGCCGCGCCCGCTGCGCCGCCCAGCTGAAGAACCACCGCGCCCGGCCCACACGGCTCGGCGCTCGCTGCCCCGCTCAGCTGACGCCCACCGCGGCCATCCCGGCATTGCGGCCCAGGCGGCACCCCTGCCTCCGAGCTAGCTGGGCAGGGCGCCAGCTGGCGCAGGGCCCTGCCGGGCAACGGCTGCGTTTGAGAGCTGCTGGCGCGCGGCCCTGCCTGCCCGCCTGGGGGCGCCGCGAGGCCGGCCGGGAGGCCGGCCGGGCAGCGGGGCGAGGGCCAGCCCGGGGCCTGCATCCCTGCGGACCCCGCGGATGAGCACTGGGCGGGGCCCACCGGGCGCAGCAGGGGCCGCCGTCCCAGGCCGTCCCAGGAGGGCGCTGCCGGGGGGGGCAGAGCCGGGGAGGCACGGCACGTGCGGAGCTGCGGCTGGCGAT
>BDDC01001043.1:0-10026 GCA_001662425.1 Chlamydomonas sphaeroides | reverse complement strand
GCGGTGGCGGTGGCGGTGGCGGTGGCGGTGGCAGTGGCGGTGGCGGTGGCGGTGGCGGTGGCGGTGGCAGTGGCGGTCGCGGTCGCGGTCGCGGTCGCAGTGGCGGTCGCGGTGGCGGTGCACGGCAGCTCGAGGCGCGGCACGGCGGCGGCCGGGCAGCGAGCGGCGCTGGTGCGGCTGGTGCGGGCGCGTTCCGGCGTGGGTTGGGCTGCTTGCTCGGGCAGCTGGCGCGAGGGGCGCCGGCGGTACATGGCACTGTGGGTGGGTGGGGGGGGCGTTGGTGGGTGCTGGGCTCGCAACGAACGGCGGTTGGCGGCGCGTGCGTGTGTGCGGTGCATGCGGGCCGGGGTGGGGGGCGGGGGGTGGGTTGCATGCACGTGCATGACTGCATGCATGCTAGGGGTGGCGGCGGTACGTAGCTCCTGATGTTTGCTGCACGCATGGCGCATGTACGGCGCACGCATGGCGCATGTACGGCGCATGTACGGCGCATGTACAGCGCACGGTCAAGTGGCATGGGTTGGGGGTCGTGGGCCCGGGCGGGTGTGCAAACGGCATGTGGGTGGTGGATGTGTAAGCAAGCAGTCCAGTTCTACCGCCCTGATGTCCCTCCAGCGAGCCTGGTGCCGGACTGCCGGTCGTCTCAGGTGCCCCTCTCTGACTTCCCCGCTCATTTGTCCTTCAGTGAGAGCCGGGCGCCAGTCGGGTGGGAGGGCCTCCCGAGGCCCGAGGCCACGTTCCCAGCTGGATCCTTGGCCTGGCTTGCGGTGCTGGTGCTTGGGCAGCCAAAGCGGCGTAGCTCTACCCTGCGCCATCACCCGATCCACTCCATCCACACACTGCAGCAGGCCGTGCAGAGGACCGTTGCGCACTCGGCGAGCGGCGGCGCCCCACTAGCAGGTGGCAGCGCATCAAGCCATCGATCCAAACTGCATGTCTCTTCGCCCCCACCCCTCCCCGCACACGCCCGCCCGGCTGCCTGCCTACTTGCAAGACACGGCCGTATGCGACACAGGCTGCGGCAAGAACGGGGGGCAAGCAGGGGCTGCTAACGGCACGTACCGTGCGACCAGTGGCAGCCGCATCGCAGTGAGAGCTCTCGTCTCCCAGCTTCTGCTGCTGCCGCAACCCCAACGCTGTCGACAGCCCTGTCCACAGCCCTGTCGGGCCCTGCCGCCACGCCGCCTCACCGCGTCACGCCGCCAGCGCTCGACACAACGCGGGCTGGCGGGGTGGGGTGGGGGCGTACAGTTTCCCGCCGCACAGATGTGCAAGCATAGGGAGGAGCCTTTGACCTGTCGTGCAGGTGCATCTGCAAGTAGAGGCCCAGGCCCTGGGCACACGCCGGGGGGCACATTGCACGGTTGCAGGCACACCGGTTTTTGCAGCCACCGATATGCAACTCCCCTCCCTCGCATCGCAGGAGCAAAGATAGCATTATCCACGCCGCGGCGCCCCGGCACAGTGTCCGGCACCAGAGTGCCAAGACCACCGGCCCCCTGAGTACTGTGTTGTCCGTGCTTAGGAACAGGGAACTTACAGATGAGCAAGGGGCCACAGCGGGAGGCAGAGCTCCCTTGGCCCCTAAACGCACGACCACCAGCGGCACGCCCCAGACAGCGACGAGCCCCAGCCCCACGCACGCCACGTGCTTAGTCCTTGTGTACGCCGCCCTTGAGCGACCGACGCTGCCCCTGTCACGACACGCTCCGTGATCGGCAGGGGGAATTCTTACTTGTCAGGTGCCGAATGTGCGGAAAAGGTAATGCTTGAGATGGCAGGAGAGCATTCCGGATTCCATGGGGATGGAGGTGTCCCTTAAGAGTGCAGCGCCCGGTGGACAGCTGCCCCTCCGGACCGTGCTGTGCCGATAAACGTTGTGCTGCGACAAGAGTGCCGCCTGCTGCTCACGATACCCACGCACACCCGCCAATTCTCCCCGCCTCATCACGGCACCCCCCATCATCAGCAGATTGCTCAGTTTATGTCAATTGAGTTAACCCAGGCCAGGCCCGCCCCTTCCCAGCAGGTGCCATGCCGTCAGGCGTCACGCCAACGGGCATGCAACCCGGCTTGGCCTCTGCAAGCGACGTGCTGGCTTACGCTGCCAGCTTTGACCCCACGGAGGCCCCGGGTCGTGGCAAAGTCGGTCGCTGCGGCAGTGGCGCCTCGCCCGCCAGCAGAGGGCCTCATAAAAAACAACAAAGCCAAACCCATGTCCCCAACGACCGCTGCCCCGACCGCGGCTCCCATCACCGGGTGCAGCCCACAGCAAGGCGGTCCTGTGCCGCAGCACGCAGAGCCCACCCCATCGGAGCGGGTGCCGCGTCCGGCCTGGGTTAACTGGTGAAACCGTGGATGGCCTGGCTCGCGGCAGCTCAAGAGTCACCAACCGAGCAAGTCGCTGTGGACGCACTCCTGCAGCCGCAGCCAAGGCTCGATGCGGTGCGGTGCTGAACTGGGGTCGCGTTGTGTGACTCAGAGCGGCGCGGGCCGGGGTAGGTGGGGCCGCAGGCGGCAGCCTAGTCAGCAGCTAGCCGGCCAGCGCGGCAGTGCGGCCGGACGTGGCAGCGGCTCACACACACATGAGGTAGGGGGCCGCAGGCAGCGGGCGCCGAGGAGCAGGGCCGGTGCAAGGATGGCGGGCGCGCAGCGCAGTGGTAATGTCCCACGGTTGCGCGGACAGCGTGCCACCCCTGGACAGAGAGGGGTTCCCTAGGACAGGAACAGGCGCCTCCTGGCCTGGCGCTCTGGCAACAGACCGCCCCTTCCTGTGCCTTCGCCAACAGGGCCCCAGCCTGGGGTGGGAGGCAGGCTTAAACGCAGCTGCCTGGCTGGGGGTCAGCGATCAGTCCGCGCGATGTGAGAGGGGCACGCGGAGGCGGGTATGCGCGGGTGTGTGCGGGTAAAGTGGAGGCAGGGGTGTTGGGCAGGGGAGGGGGGGGCAACATCGCGCGGAATCACGACAGGTACCTCGCCACGTGTGCTGCTGTCGGCAGGCAACCACCTTCCGCGGGTCAAGCTGCTGCATTAGTGGCGCCGGCGCGTGGAAGCGGTGCACTTTGTAACCGCATGGCGGCATGTCCGAGTAACTTGTACTCGTGGTTTCGTAGCAGTACACAAGCATAGGACTTCCTCTCTACAAACCGCTGTGCTGCGTCCACGGCTGAGCTGGGGACGGTAGAAATACCCGGACTGGTCAACAGCCACGTACGCGTTCAAGCTGCTGCGTACGTCGCATATGATATGCGATGATGTTGTCGCCGCGTTAAGCAAAAGAAGGGGACTGCGACGATATTTCACAGTTGGTTGAGCAAAAACAAAGGTCGGGCCACGAACTGCCCCAACACTTACTAGTTAGCTTGACATGTACACAGTGACTTAGACAAAGACTTGCACTCCTTGCGATTACCCTAACGCGGCGTTTCGTTCCTTGCTTATGGTTTTCCGCTTGCAAGGGCTACGGCAGCCCCACGAACCTATGTAGTGTTCAGATTGCAGCACATACGGTTGGTAGACACTGCTGCTGGGACGAGCCTGCCCCACTCAATGGCCGCGCGCCGGCCGCGCTGCGGGAGCGCAGCTCTTGCCATCGCTGTTTAGCAAGGGGACAACAACAGAGATAGGCTGCGCAGCGCACAGGTTGCGCCATGCCAGCCTCAGTGAGTCGCAGCCAAAAATCGAGCTCAAGCGTAGGCTCGGCGAGCTCAGCCTTCCTTGACAAGTAAGCCCTATCATCTTCTCTCGGGCGTATGCGTTTATCGAGCATTTGGCACAGACCACTAGCCAAGCTCGCAACAACACCATTTGCTGGCGCTGGCACAATGTCATACGCCGAGGGACTGCGAGTGATGCAATCTGCGCACGGGTGTGCTGGCATGCCCCGAAGCATCGACGCCACATGGTCCTCTCTCGTCAGTAGACCGCGTGCCGCGTGCTACGCAATAGAGTAGAGTGCGACCCGATCGCGCTGTGTCGCTTAGTAAATGCGTGGTCTTGCGCACTGGCGTGGCTGAGACTGTGAACGCTGCAATTCCTGTCGCCCTCGCCCAGGCTTGAAGCCGAAGCCAGCGGTGCCGAGTTTCTTGATAAGAGCTCGGCGCTGCAGGCTGGCATCTTTGGCGTGCTGTTCACTGTCACGAAAGAAAAGTTTGCGAAAGGTGCGGGCCGTTCGGTGGGGCAAGGCTGAGCCCTTGTGGTGCTGCCGGGGGCCGGTGCCTCCCAGAGCACAGCGGCGGCAGCGGGGGGGGCTCCCGAGGTTGCCAGGGCGGGTTATGTGTGGACGGCCGTGTCGAGGCAGGCGGCAGCGGGCGCTGCTGCGATGTGCGCCCAGTGCCCAGCGGCTCTGGTGCGCACACCGCCCAGCACGCTGCCGGCTGCCTGGGCGGCGCTCGGCGGCGCTGCAGCCGCAACAGGCAGCAGCGTCGCAGGCGGCAGCAGCGCAGGCGGTTGTGCAGGCGGCAGCAGCACAGGCGGGAGGGAGCAGCACAGGCGGGAGGGAGCAGCACAGGCGGGAGGGAGCAGCGCAGGTGGCAGCAGCAGCGCCGGCGTCGGCGGCAGTGGCGTCGGCGTTAGTGGCGTCGGCGTCAGTGGCGTCGGCGGCAGTGGCGCGGGTGCGACAGCAGCGTTGCACCAGGCGACCTCAGGGCCGTTGGCCGGGCAGCCGCTGGGGGCCCCCGTGGGCGCCGACCGCACGACTTTGCAGCGGCGCTCTCTTGGGGCCAGTCAGCGGCACCCGCAAGGCCTGGGCTCCTGCACCGAGTCGGCCTGCTCTGCGGGCAGTCCTCGCTGCGGCTGCAGCCGCAGCGGTGCGCGGGGCACCTATTCGCCCGCGACAGCACCGCTGCGTCGCGGCAGTAGGTCAGGGGCCCGCTTGCGGCGCCGCTGCTGAGCCAGGCTTGCCGCTGCAGGCAGCGCTATCGCAGAGGCCGGGTCGCCCGGCCCGCCTGCCCGGCCCAGGGGCGCCCGAGGCCCAGGGGCGCCCGGCCCGCCTGCCCGGCCCAGGGGCGCATGCGGCTGTTGCGGGCGGGGGGCGCCAGCGGCCGAGCGGCGTGGGGCGCCAGCAGCTTAGCCGCAGGCGGCGCACCGGCTCCCTGGCTGGCGGCCGCTTTGCACGCACGCTGCGCAACGCCGCAGCGCTGCCTGGCGACTGCCCTGGGGTGCTGCAGCGCCGATGCCGAACCCGCTGCCGCTGACGCCCGGGCGCCGCTGCCAGCGTGCTTTCGCCTGGCCGTGGCTGGTGTGCCTGTGACCGGAGCAGCGGCGTGCGGCGGGGCGTGCCCGCCGCCGGGAGGCGCACCGAGGGCAGCGCCGGCGCTGCCGCCCAGGCCACAGTAGCGTGCGGCTGCGGGCGTGCGGCAGCTCGCCGCCGGCCTCCCGCAGGCGCCGCGCTCCTGCCAGGGGTACGGCTGCCATGCGCCTGGCCCCGGCAGCGCTGGCGCTGCGCCTCTGGCCCAGGCCCGACCACAGCGCTCCGGGGCGCCAGCCAAACTCGCCAGCCAGCCAGCCAGCCAAACTCGCAGCGGACAAGCCGCGCCGGGACGGCGCGGCGCGCCTGGGAAGCTTCGCAGCAGCGGACCAGACCGGCCTGGTCCAGCCGCAGCGCCCGCTGTCGGCCGCCCGGCCCGCCCAGGGGCTGCGTCGGGTCGCCGCTGGGGGGCTGTGCTGCGCGCCGGGGCTCCCGGCAGCCCCCACCGCAGCCCCGACCGCAGCCCGCAGCCGTGGCCGTGGCCGCAGCGGCCCCTGGCGCCCGCTGCATCGCGCAGGGCGGGGCCGCAGGACCCAATGGTCGCCTTGCCCAGCGTCGCCCTGCCCAGCCACGCTCGGCCTGGCCACCCTGCTGGCCCCAGCCCCAGCAGCACCAGCATCCAATGCGCGCTCGAGCGTTGGTCCCGCCCGGCTGCGGTCGACTCCCTCTCCCCAGGCTGGCGCTCGCTGCTGCTCCAGCCGGCGCTGGACCATGGGCCGTGCCCGTGCCCCTACACACACGAGCACACCCGTTGCTATGTTCTTATATCTGAACACGCGAACACACCTCTTGCGCCCTCCCCCTCCCCGCCGCCAGGCTGGCGCTCGCTGCTGCTCAAGCTGGTGCTCGACTACCTGCAGCTCTTCACGCTCACCTTCTCCGACACGGAGCCATGGGTGTTCCAGGAGCGCAGCGTGTGAGTGCCGCGTCGCTGGGGGCGGGGGGGTTGAAGGCGCAGCCCCGCAGGGGGCCGCCGGCAGCTCGCCGCCTGCCTCCCGCAGGCGCCGCGCTCCTGCCAGGGGTACGGGTGCCATGCGCCGGTGCTGCGCCTGGCCCCAGGCCCGATCGGGCCGCCCCTGGCTGGGTGGGCGCGCCGCCTGTGGCAGCGGGGGCCGAGGTTGCGCCGCCGCCTGGAGCCGCGGACGCGCCGCCGTGCGGTCCGGGTGTGAGCCGCGGCCGCGGCGAGCGGCGCTGAGGCCGTCGGTGTGTGTGTGGGGGGGGGGCGCTGCGGGGCTGCTACCACGCGGCGGCCCCTCCGCGCATGGCCGGGGCCGCATGTGCATGGTCGGGGCCGCAGCGTGGCGGCGGCACCGGCCCGCAGCCGGGCAGTTGGTGTGCAGCCCCGACCCGCCTCTCACCCGGAGTACCTGGCCGTGGCCCTAACCCGCAGGGTGTGGAAGATCGTGTCGGTGGTCAACATCGACACCGTCATTGCGCCACTGGTGCGTGCGCCGTGCAGCGGACGTTGGCGGCGCAGGGCGCCTCGTCGCATGGATGCGCCGCGACCGGGAGCGACGCCCGACATGCGCCTGCCACACGAAACACCTGCGCCATGCGATGTGACAAGTGCTGCCCTCGTCGCAACCCCTGTTCCCCCCCCCGCGACGCGCTCTCAGGGCTACAACGCCTTCATCGCACTGCTGTACGTGATGGAGGGCGGCCTGGTGCTGATGGTGGGCCTGTCGCTGTGGGTGGCGTGGTGCTTCAAGAACCGCAGCTTCCCATCGGTCTGGTGAGCTGGGGGGCGGGGGGCTGGGGACCGGAGTGCGGGTGGGTGGGTGGGGGGTGGGGGGAAGGGCGCTTACTCGCAAGGGGTGATGCGCTGGCAGTGAGGCGTGCTGGGTTACGGTGGTCGGGACGGGCACGGCGCGGGGCCGGGGCTAGAGCTGCGGTAGCGTGTGCCTGCGGAACCCAACTCCGTCCCCCGCTCGCCCCCTCTTCCCCCCTCAGGCCCATCAAGGTGCTCCGGATTTACGCCAACCTGTTCTTCCAGGTGGGCGCTGCCCCCAGCGGGCCGGGCGGCAGGCTGCGCTGGGAGGTTGACGGCATGGCCCGCGCAGGGGGGCTTGAAGGCCCGGCCCCTGGAGGGCTGGGCGGCAACGGACACGGGGGTTGAAGACCTGGGTTGAAGGGACTAGGGTGCAGGCCGGGGGGGCATCCACTGGTCGAGCGGGGCGTCCGGGGGCAGGGCCCTCGGCCCAAGGGGCGGTCCAGGCCGCCCAGGCCGCCCAGGCCACGCTTACCCCTCCCTCTCCCTTTCCCCTTGCGCCCCTGCCAGGTCCTGGACGTGCTCACGCTGACGCTGTTCCAGGTTCCCTTCGACTGCCAGTGAGTGCCGCGACCGCCGGGCGGTGAGATCACCGCGTGCTGTGCCGCGCGTGGGGTTCTGTTCTGCTCAACACTTGAACACTGCGTGCTGGTGCATTGAACTCGACTGGCTGCGAGCAGGGTTGCCAGCGCCGTGCGAGATGTTGTCGAGTGCTATGCGGCGGGCGCCCTGCACGTGCCCAGGAGGGACTACAGCGCCCAGCCATGCCCGCCCGACGTGTCCCTCCTGTGACCCCTCACGCCCCCTCGTCTCCCCCTCCCCGCCGCAGCTACATCGGCTACCCCAAGTCGTACTTCAACCTCCTCAGCGGCTACACGGGCGTGCGTGAGTGGCGCACGCGGGCAGCCGCAACCACGCTCACAGACACGTGCTTACTGCATGTTACCTACTTGTGAATACACAGACACGCAGCGGGTCGCGTGGGGTTCTGTTCTTCTTCTCTACTCTTGAACACAGACACGCAGGGGGTTGTACGCGTTACCTTTGGTACACCCTTACCCCGCCTCCCGACGCTCCTCGCGTCCATACCCTCTCACCCAATATGCCCTCCCGCCCACTATGCCCTCTCTCTCCCACCCCGCAGGCTGCTCCTCCTTCCCGCACATCATCCACATGGTCTCCTCGGGCGTCTCGCTGGTTGTGTTCGTGGTGTGCGCGCTGCTGAACCTGGGCGCAGACTTTGAGCTGAGCCCGCTGGAGCGGGGGCTGCTCAGCGTGGCCAACGCGGAGGTGGAGATGAAGGTGGGCCCCGGGAAAAGGGGAGGAGAAGCGTGTGTTCAGCTTCAAGTTGAAACAACCCGCCCCGCGCGGCACGCCCTGGGAATGGGTGACCCGTTGGTCCGAAATGGGGTCAAAATAGGGTACCACCCCGTACGCGGCGTGCCCCTGTGTATGCGCTGGGGGCAGGGGCAGTGGCGCCGGGTCGGGCAGGCATCTGCTCGCTGGCGGCATCTCCAGCCGCTCAGCTGCCCTCGAAACCCGCACGCGCAGGCGCCCCTGACCCCCGCGCCTCCCCACCGTCCACCCCTTGCCGCCCCACGCTCGCCCACCCCACAGGCATTCGTCATCAAGTTTGCCATGACGTTTGTGTCGTACGCCATCGGCTGGCAGGTGCGGCTGCCGTCGCGGTGGCTGGTGCCCGCTGGCGGGCCCCTGGCGCGCCCTGCGGCCGCCTCGGACCCGGGGCACACCCCCCTCCTCCGCTCTCCCCCTCTCCTCCCCCTCCCCCCTGCCTTGTAGCAGCAGCAGCCTACACTGGCACGCCCCCTTCCCCCCTCCGCCCCTCTGCCCCTGCCCCGCCCGCAGGAGGTGCGGCTGGTGCTCACGCTCATCCTGTCGGCGGCGCTCACCTGGCTCTACCTGCGGTGGAGCCCGCACCTGGTGGCGTGGGTCAACCACGTGCGGGTGGGGCTCTACACCTCCATCCTGCTGTCCGCGGTGCTGGCCGTGGTGCTGGTCCGCGGCCCGCACGTGAGTGTGGGCTAGGGCAGGGGAAAGGGGCGGAAGGCCCGGGAGAGCGGCCGGGCGTTGGGGGGCCCGCCATCCGGCCCCGCATGCAGGCCGTGTGCATCGGCTCGCTCGCCGGCCTCCGCTCCGCAGCTGAGCCCCCGCCCCCGCACCCCTGCCGGTCTCTCCCCCGCTCAGGAGGCCGAGGCCGCGGCCGCGCACCACCGGCGCATCACCACGCTGCTGTGGGCGCTCATGGGCCCCGCGGCGCTGCTGGGCGCCGCCGCCTCCTACCTGCGGCTCAACGTGTGGTCCGCCTACGTGCGCAAGCGCTTCCGCGAGGCGCCGCCCGGCGAGAAGGCGCGCCGCATCTACAAGTTCGGCGACCCGCGGGAGGTGCGCGGGGGGGGAGGGGGCGGGGGCGGGGGAGCGTGGCGTGGCGTGGCGTGGCGTGGTGTGCACGGTGTGTTCATGTAGAGGTAACACGCGACACTACTTCAAAGTGGTGGTGCGACGTGTGGGGGAGAGGGGGAGCGTGGCGGTGCTGCTTGCTGCTCGTGCGCCCCCTCCAGCACATCCCTCGGGCACCCCGCCGCCCCTGCCGGCAGGTGGAGATCGCCAGCCGCGTGTGCCGCAAGTGGACGGACCAGCACTACGAGGTGCTGGACAGGGCGGCGGTCAAGGAGGGCGAGATCATCATCAAGGCCGGGCTGCAGGTGGGCCTGCGGGCGGCTGGGCGGCTGGGCGTCAGCCGAGGGCAGCCGAGGAGGGCGAGCCGAGGCGGGGCGGCGCGCGGGGGTTGTGATGCACGTGCGCGCTGCACGAAACACACACGCACCTCCCTCCCTCCCCCTCCGCGCCCTCACAGCTCTTCCAGGGCCGCTGCTACATGCTCATCCTCTACTCCAACTACCTCATTGACGTGCTGGACAACTCGCAGACCGGCTACTCGCAGGTTGGGGGAGGGGAGGGGGCAGGGGACACAGGGCAGGGGGAGGGGAGG
>BDDC01001040.1:13213-32506 GCA_001662425.1 Chlamydomonas sphaeroides | reverse complement strand
CCCGGCCGCTCCAGCCCCGCGGCGGCGCACAGCAGCAGCGTGATGGCGGGCGTCAGGGCCTGCGCCGGAGGTACACGGGCTAGACGTGTACGGACCTGCAAGGAGAGGCCCGAGCTGGCCAACAAATGGCGCGCACGAGTGGCCCGCGTAGTACTGATGGCCACGGTGGCCTTGCTAGGGCTGTAGGGATTTGGCAACGGTAATGTGTCACAGCCGCGTTTGCGTTGCGGCTGCGGCTCCACAGCGATGTGGAGCATCGGCGTGGGCGTGGGTGGTCGCAAGCCGTATGCAGTAGAGCGATACGCCACATTGATACCCATAATATATATGCCAGCGTCTTTCGGCCCCGCGTGCGGGGCCGCCGGGGCTTTCCACTGAGCCTTTGGAGGCTACGTTGCATCGCATGACGACAAGATGTGCAGTTGACTTCTCCGCCAGCTTGGGGGGCGGAGGGGGTAGAGGGACTGCAGCATCATGTTCGCCGTGTACCGAAGTCACTGCGCGAAAGTATGCTCTCTGCTTTGGGGAGGTTCGGGGGAATGAGGGGTAGGGTTTGGTGACTCCAGACGAGGACTGCACTGGCTACCGCCATTGATGCGTTTCCCACACCAACTTTGCTCGCTGACACAGTGTCGCACAACAGCAAGCTATAACCGCTTTGTCGCAGGCTTTGTGCGTCCCGGCAAGAGACTTAGGTTCTCCTCTAAGCCGCTCTCGCCCATAAGCACCAACATGAGCAACTGCAGGAATAGCAATAGCCTTGCCTGCTCGTAGCGCAGTCAGCAGCATCAGTAATGCCCACCACCGCTAAGTGCGCAAACCTTTTCGGCCTTGAGCAGTACCATGGCACGTGCGAGTTCTTCGGGTCAGGTGAGGCGAGCGCTATCCTGGATGGCACCGGTGCCTCCCCCGAGGTGCTCACACCCCACGCGCTCGCTGCGCTTTCCCCGCAGGCCCCACGGTGCTACCCGAGGGCCTGGGATGGTTTATCCTCGTGGGCCTGGGAGCTATCTTCGCGGTGCTACCCGTCACGCTCATATGGCTTGACAGGTGGGGGGCCCTCCAGCTGCTGCTGCCCCAGCCTAGTACGCTATGTGCCGTGTTGGGTCTCGGTCGCCGCCGCCGCAGCGGTGCGCGTACCTATCTACCACCGCATGTGACCCCGAACGCCTTTCACCAGACGGTGCAGCGATGACTGTGCCTGCTGCTTACCGCAGCCCTCCCACATCTGCGGCCCCGGCTTCGTCGCGCACAGGAAGTTCGGTGGCTTCGGCCGCGACTCGGAGTCCTTCTCTACCGCCGGCCGCAGCATCAAGGCCGGCCTGACCGCCTGTGACGTGGTCGCAAAGTGGACCTGGGCGGGTGAGCCACGTTGCTGCCCTTGCAGGATTTGAGGTTTCATGGTAGTAGGGGCACAGGGGTGCTGCGCCGTGAGGGGTGCGGCGCCGTGGGCTTTCGGCTCAGGGGACTGGGCTTACGACACACCACCCCGATCCCTGTCGCCCACCCCTTACAGCTACGTTGCTTCAGTCCACAAACGTGGCATGGTGAGAGCCCGGAAGGGCTAGGCGTGGGGCCTGGAGAAGCAGGTGGAGCGGCCAGGGCGCCGGCCAGGAGGGCCCCGGCTTGGTCGAGGGAGCACGGATGCAGGGTGGGGGGCGCGGGAAGTTGCCCGTCGGGGGTACGGCACCATCGTCGACCGGCTGTGGGAGAGGCGTTGCGAATTGCGAGGACAGGGGCTGGGGGCCAAGGCAGGCCCCAACGCCCGGCGGCGGCGCTTGGGGGATTGGGGGTCGGGGGGCGTGGCGCGGGTCTGAATCCCGAGCAGCCACGCGCAGCTCACATGACTATACAGCCACGGATGAGTTACCCAACCCGCCCCGGGTGCGGACGCCGCAGGCGATTCGGCGTCAGCGGGCCGTTCTGGTATGCCGCAGGTGGGCAGGATGGCCCCGGGGGCGCCCAGGAGACACGGCCGGGCCAGGGGCGCCCCTCAGCCAGCAAGCGTGGGGTCCACTCATTGGCTGCTGGCCCTTTGGGGCCCGGCCACCGCCGCCTTGGCCCGGCCCTAGCTCGGTAGCCTTTGCCTCGGGGCTGTCGGCCGCTCGCCTGCAAGCTCGAAGCGGAGCGCCGCCGCCGCCCCGTGGCCTCTTAGCTTGATGGGACTCCAGAGGGCGCGCGACCGCCGCGCCGCCGCCTAAGCCGCAGCCGGGGGCCGCACCCCTGCACGCGCCCACGCGCAGGCACGAGTCGCGAGCCCGCCCGCAGCCACCAAAGCGCATCGGTTGGCCGACCTGACTGCGCACCCGATGCGCTCCCTGCGCCGCCGCCCGCCCGCCCGCCCGCCCGCTGTGGCCCCACAGGCGCGACGGTGCAGGTGCTGCTGTTTGCGGTGCTGGCGGTCGAGATCAAGCGCAAGGCGCCCACCATCCACACCTTCCTGGAGATCATCCGCTGCCGCTGGGGAACCACCGCGCACATCATCTTCACCATCTACGGCTTCCTCACCAACATCATCGTGAGCGCCTGCACGCCGGTGGCGGCCGCCGCACCTCGCACGCAGCTGCCCGCAGCCCCCCACCCCACACACGCGCGCCACGTACAGCCGCGTTCTGTAGCCGCGTTCGGCATGGCCATCGCGGCTGCGCTCTCGTGTCATGCCGGCGTTTCCCGGCCCTGCCCACGCCTGCCCCTCAGGTCACGGCCATGCTCATCCTGGGCGGCGCGGCCGTCATCGAGGCGCTGTCGGGGGTGTCGGTGTACGCCGCGTCCTTCCTCATCCCCGCCGGCGTCGTCATCTATACTGCCGTGGGCGGCCTCAAGGGCACCGTGGTGGCCGAGTGAGGCGCAGGGGGCGGCGATGGGCAGCGGGGCGGCCAGAGCCCTTAGCCTACAGGGCGGGGCGGTTGCAGGGCCTGCGGGGACGTGGGCGGCGTTGTCGCGCGCGCGCCGCGCCGACCCCCTGAGCCGCGGCCCCCCGTGCCGGCGCCCGCTCCCTCCCTGGCGCCAGATGGCTCAACGTGTGCGTCATCTACATCGTGCTGCTCATCTTCATGTTCCAGGTGGGGCGGGGTGGGGTGGGGGTGCGAGCGTGCGAACCGGCAAAGGCCTGGCTGCACTCCGGGCCGCAGCGCCTGCCCCTGCCTGCGCTTCGCCTGCCTGGGCTGCGAGCGAGCCGCGGCGCAGGCCCCCACCGGGCTGCCTCCCAACTCAGCGTCATCCCCGGCCGGGTCCCGTCTCTAGCTCCGCCCTCCCCCCCTCTCCCGCCCGCTCCCCCGCAGGTGTACGCCACGCACCCGGACCTGGGCTCCATCGCCACCGTGTACCAGCGGCTGCGGGTGGTGGAGATCAAGTGGCCGGTCGCCAACAACATGGGCCACTCATACGTGAGACGCCAGGCACAGGCGCACAACGCGTCCGCGCTCGCCTGTTGCGCCCGACAAACGCGTAGCTACCCCCCTCAAAAGTGCTGCGTGCGTGTTACCCTACTATTTTCCTTCCACTGGTCGCTCTGTGGCACCTGCAAATCAGCGCAAGGGGCTGTGGGGCCATTGCCTTCCGCATGCGCCGCATCGCTGTCCGCCCGTGGGACCAGCATCCCACGATCTTCGTGTTCCGCTGCGGCGGCTGAGCCCCCGCCGCCTCGCTCCATTCTCGACGCTGCGACGCGTGTTTGTGCTCCCCGCCCGCGCAGGTGACCATGTTCTCCAAAAGCGGCATCATCTTCGGCATCATCAACATCATCGGCAACTTCGGCACCGTGTTCGTGGACCAGGCCTACTGGCAGGGCGCCATCGCCGCCAAGCCCAGCGCCACCTACCGCGGCTACCTTCTGGGCGGCCTCTGCTGGTTCGCCATCCCAGTGAGCCGCCCTGGGCCGGGCCGGGCCGGGCCGGGCTTGCGGTCACCGCACCCACAGCTGCGCTGGCGCGTCCGTCACCCAATGCACCACGTGCTGCTGCTGGGTGCCTCCAGCGCTACTCCTCGCGTACCCTGTTCAACCTCCTGCCTGCCACGCCCACCTCCCCTGCCGCCTCACCCGAGCAGTTCACGTTCGCGACCACCATGGGCCTCGGCGCGCGCGCCCTGGACCTGCCCATCACCCGCGACGAGGCCAACAGGGTGCGGAGCGGGGCGCATGCCATCGCCATCGCCATCGCGCGGGGCTGCTTGCGGCCGGCCTGCAGCCTGCCGCCTACTGCGGAGGCCCGCTCGCGCTCACCCACCCAGACCCCCGCCCTCTTGTCCCGCCGCCCAGCCGGCTGCCAGCCCCTCGCTGTGCTGATCCCACGCCGCAGTCCAGCCTGCCCCGCCACACATGCCGCGCCTCCTCACCCAATCCCAGCCGTGCACGCCTGCCCGCCCGCCTGCCCGCCCGCCCGCCCCCTGGCAGGGCCTGGTGCCCCCTGCGCTGGCTGTGCACCTCATGGGCAAGGGCGGCGCCTTCCTCATGACGCTGCAGCTCTTCATGGTGCGCCCCGGGGCTGGGTCGGGCTGGGTTGGGTGGCCGCGTGCACCGCACCGCATGTCTGCATGCCACATGGCGTCACAGCTCCGATGATATGACGTTCTTGACGAAGGCTTGCCGTGTCGGCAAGCGGGGCCCCGCTGCAGCTCGTCCTGCTGCAGCCGGGGGCGGGACCGTGTGGCCGGGTTGGGGGTGGTGCCAGGGCCGGGTGTGGTGGCAGGAGGCCCGCCACTGGCCCGGGGGCTGGCCTCTTGGTGTGGTGCCAGCGCCAGGGGCCAGGCCGCCACCGGCAGCCGCGGCCCTCTGGGGCGGGGCGGGGCAGGGGCCCAGCGGAGGCCGGGGCCGGAGGGCGTGGCGGCAGCGGCAGGGCCAGGAGGGCTCAGCGCCAGCAGGGTCCAGGGCCTGCGGCGGCGCGCTGGCGGGGTCCGCCACCAGAGCCGCGCTTGACGCGCCGCTCGCAGCTGCCTGCCGCTGCCCCCTGCGACCGCCCCTTGCCGTCCTCGCCGCCCGCCCCACGCCTCGCCGCGCCCTTCTGACCGCAGGCCGTGACCGCCACCGCCTGCGCGGAGCAGATGGCCGTTGCCACCATTGTCGCCTACGACGTGTACAAGCCCTACATCAACAAGAACGCCGACGGCAAGATGATGATCCGCCTGCAGCGCCTCATGGTGCGGCGGCCGTGGTGACCGTGGCCGCGACGGCAGCTGTAGCCAGGTCTCCAGAGGGGACGACATGACGACTCAGCGGGCGCGTGTTGGGGCGTTGGGCCCTGCACATGCGGGGCCGCTCGCGAATGCCGTTGCTGCCGCGCCATAGCCCAGCGCCGCCCCCTCCAACCCTTGCTTGGTGGCTCCCGTTCCCCTCTCCCTGGTGGCTGACGGCCCCCGCTCGCCCTCTCCTGCCCCTGCCCACTTACCCCTGACCGCCGCCAGATCGTGGTGTATGCGGTGGTGTCGGGCTGCATCTCGGTAATCCTCTTCAAGCTGGAGGTGTCTCTGAGCTGGGTCTACATGTTCATGGTAAGGGCGGCCGGCCTCGTTAACGCAGCGCCACAGCTACCGTGTACATCCTGTACATGTTCATTAGTAGGTGTGCAGGGAGGCTGGCAGCCCTATCCATGGCGGAGCTGGATGCATCTGCCATGGTGGCTCTGGCGGAGGGCGGCGGCACGTGGGAGCGTGGGCCGCGTCCGCGAGCCCCCCAGCGCGCCGCTCGCCGTGGGCTCGCGTGGGCGATGAGCGCGCCCACGCTTTCCCCACTCTCCCCAGCTCGACTCTCCCCCCCCCCACGTGCGAGTTGACACATCCTCTTGCCCATAGTTTACCCTGAGGCGCGTCCAACCCCGCGCCCCCGCTTCCATCCCCACCCTCATGCCAATTTCTCCCCAACCGCAGGGCATCATCATCGGCTCGGCCGTGTTCCCTATCGCCGCCTCCCTGACCTGGGCCAAGTGCTCCGCCACCGCCGCCTGCGTGTCAACGGTCGTCACCACGCCACTGGCCATCATGACGTGGCTCATCACGGCAGCCAAGCTCAACGACGGTACGCGAACGCCGCCCGAGGCCCACGCGGCCCCGTACACCGCCACGGCGCTGGGCCGCCGACCGGCCCTTGGCTGGCCTGACGCGAGGCGCGCCGCGTCTCATGCCCCTGCCTGCATCGACACTCCCACTGCTGCTGCATGTTCACTGCTTTCTGCCGCCCACTCAGCGTGCTGTGATGCGCTGCTCTGTGCTGCTCTGTGCTGCACTGTGCTTTGCTGTGCTGTGCTGTGCTCCCCTTGTAGGCGTGCTGTCGCTTGAGACCACGGGCCAGGACTACCCCATGCTGGCAGGCAACCTGGTGGCTCTGTTCTTCAGCATGTTCCTCTGCGTCATCTTCAGCTTCATCTTCCCCCAGGCAGGAAGAAGCTAAAGGGGCTCTCAGCGGACGGCCGGCGAGGGACGCAGCGGCAGCCGGGGAGAGACGCAGCGTCGCGAGCGTGGCCCCACACCTAGTACGGCGTAATATGGGGGAAAGGCCGGCAGGGTGCCGGGGCCCCAGCAAGGACACGTGCCGCGGCCCAACCCGACCGCCCCGCCGCCACAGGACTTTGACTGGGCCGAGCTGCGCAACATCCCGGTCATTGAAAGCGACCCCAACTCCGACCCCAACAACTTTGAAGGCGAGGACTCCCCGGAGGCGCTGCACAAGGTGCGGCTGCGGCTGCGGCTGCGGCTGGGGCTGCCGCTTGGGGCACTGCTTGCTTCCCAAAGACTGGTTGCGGCTGCGGCTGCGGCTGCGGCTGCGGCTGGGGCTGCCGCTTGGGGCACTGCTTGCTTCCCAAAGACTGGTTGCGGCTGCGGCTGCGGCTGCGGCTGGGGATGGGGCTGCGGCTGCGGCTGGGGATGGGGCTGCGTCTGCGGCTACGGCTGCGGCTGGGGCTGCCGCTTGGGGCACTGCTTGCTTCCCAAAGACTGGATGCGGCTGCGGCTGGGGATGGGGATGGGGCTGCCGCTTGGGGCACTGCTTGCTTCCCAAAGACAGGTTGCGGCTGCGGCTGCGCCTGCGGCTGGGGCTGGGGCTGGGGCACGGCTTGCTTGCCAGAGACTGTCTGCGGCTGGGGGCTGCCGGCGGCTACGGCCATGGGCTTTCACTCGGGCCCTCCCCCCGCAGCTGCGAGCGGCGCCAGGTCCCAACGCGCCCGCCGCCCCCGCCTTGCGCTGCGGCCGCAGGTGATCCGCTTCACCTGGCTCACGGGCGGCCTGACGACGCTGGTGCTGCTCATCGCGTGGCCGCTACTGTCGCTGCCCGCAAAGGTGTTCAGCCAGGGCTACTTCACGTTCTGGGTGAGGACCGCTGGCCGGCTGGGGCCCGTGAGGCGGGCGGTACCATTGGCCGGGAATAGCGGCGGCGCTGGGACTCCCCGGGGCTTGCGGGCGGCAAGGCAGGGTCGACGCCCGCAAGGCCAGCGCGGCGGTACCGGAGTCGGGTGCGGCTTGCTGTGGCGTGCGGACCTAACCCACCCTCGCTGGTGTGTGCTGTGTGCCGTCCCTGCGCTGTGCCCTTCCGCCCTCCTGCGACAGGTCATGCTCGCAATGGGTAAGCGGTGGCGGTGGTGGTGGTGGCGGTGGTGGTGGTGGCAGTGGCGGTGGCGGCGGTGGCGGCGGTGGCGGTGGTGGTGGCGGTGGCGGTCGTGGCGGTGGGCCCGGGGACAGCGAGGACGACAGTTCCGGCGGCGGGGGCGGGGGCGGGGGCGGGGTTGGAGCACCGTTGTCAGGCAGCGCAGCAGCGGCGCTAGCAGGGGCGCAGATTGCCCGAGGCCGGGAGCCGCTATCCGTCCAACCAACCGCTTAGCCCCTGTGGCGCCCTGTTGTCTGTCGCGTGGCTCAGCCCATGCAACTGCTCTGCTCCCCAACACGGCCGCCCTCCCCTGTCCTCCCCTGCCCTCCCCTGCCAGTGTGGGGCATCGTGGCCAGCGCCGTGTGCATGCTGCTGCCGGTGATCGAGGCCAGCGATACGGTGGTGGCGGTGCTGCGAGGCAAGCGCGCCAGCCTCAGCAGCGGCAACGCCTCCACACACGGCGGCCACAAGTCGCCGGCGGTGAACGCCGGCGGGCCGGGAGCGCCGGGGCCGCCGGGCGCGCCGCCGCCGCCGGGGCCGATGCCGCCGCCGAGCGGCGCGCCGGCGGCGGCGCCGGGCGGGTCGGGACTGGCGCGGCGGCAGCTGCCGGTCTTCCCGCAGCAGCCGGGGCTGGTGGCGGCGCAGATAGAGCTGCAGGTGCAGGCGGTGGCGGCGCCGGCGCCCGCTGCGGCAAGGCAGGCGCAGGCGGCAGCGGCAGCGGCGCCGGGGCCGACGTCGACGGCGGTGCGGCGGCGGCAGGGCGGTTCGCCGGATGGCGGCGCAGCTGCGGCCACCGCGCCAGCGCCTGCAGCGGTGGGCGGCGGCAGCGCGGCTGCCCGGGGCGGTGTGGCCGAGGAGGCGACTTCTGGTCGGCCCGGCACGCAGCGGCCGCCGGCGTTGCCGACTTCCAAGCCGGCACGGAGCGAGGGGCCAGCCTAGGTGCCTGGGTGCCCAGGACGCAGGAGCGAGTCGCCACCGCTCGGCAAGCGGTGTCGCAGGGTGACGGGGCGATGAGTCGAGGAATGTATGATCAGGGCTCCTGGGCTGAAACGGAAGAACCAGGGGTCTCCCCTGGGAAGAACGGACCATCGGCGTTGGCCTGGCTGAGCGAGGCGGAGGCGAGGCCAGGTGGCACCCCCCGTCATCGGGTGGCGCAGTCCGGAGCCGAGAAACGAGACTTGCACGTTGCAGTGCCCTTGCGTCCGCCGCGTGCGGTAGGTTGGATTCATGCAGTCAAGCATCATGCATGTTGCTGTGTGCATGTTACCGTGTAGTTAAGACCGAGGCACGTTCAGCGGCTGCGGGGACGGGCGGGGAGGGGCGGGGAAAGTCGACGGGACAGTTCGGGCACGGTCGCGGGGTACGTAGCACAGCCCCCACGCACGCAGCATACCCCTTGATCAATTGATACCATGTTTACTATGCGATGAAGCAACGCTGCTGGGGCGCGTTGCTCGCACTCGCCTTGGTGGCCTTGGCGCCAAGTAGCAATGTGCTTGCGGAGACGCTTTCTGCCATCGTCAAAGCCGCTACCGCAGCTGCTACCAGCAAGCAAAACGTCACAGCACATACCGGTTTGCTAAGGGCAGACGCACCTGAGGCCGATGAGTCGGTACTGGACGCGATGGGCGCTAGCCACGTTGACCAAGTATTCGTTCACCGCTTTGCTCATATCGTGAGCAACACTACTCTGCGCGCGGAGTTGGATGCAGCCCTGGATGTCATCCTGGCAGCGCCCTCCCAGCTCACCACGGTCTTTCCCGCGGCGCCAGCCAGCACGCAGCCGCTGAGAGACGCAGCGACTGACAGCAATGCTACGCTGCAGGCCATCAAGGTGGCCCAGGCGCTGGCGGCCAAGTTCAGCGGCAGCACGGATGCCGTGACGCCGCTGCCCGCGCCGGATGCCCTCACCTCTGAGTTGAAGTTCCTTGCCAGCAAGCTCGCCAACCTGAGCCCCGGCTCATGCCACGCCGTCACGCGCCGCGTCGTGCTGGCCTCGCTGGTGCGCGTGCTGCTGGCCGCCCACACGCCCAGCCCCAGCGATGACGCCGCCGCCGCAGCGGCTGCAGCGCTGCGCGACAGCTCGGAGCTCAGCGCCGCGATGTTCCGCGTCATGCGAGTGCTCTTCAACAAGCATCGCCAAGGCGCGGCCGTCAAGGGCGCGATCGAGTTCCTGCACGTCTCCAAATCCGGAGGCACATCCATGTGCTCCGTGGCCGACCGGAACGGCTGCTCGGCCGAGTCGACGACCAACTTTGGTAACTGCATGATCCGCCGTTTCGATGACCGGCCGCGATGGGTCAGCGCAGCCGTGCACAACCAGACGCAGCCGCTGGACGGCTGGCGCTGGTACTATCGCTACCTGGTGCCACGCGGCGAGCGCAGCTGCGAGTACCGGTGAGCCACGATACGGCATGCTGTGACGTCGTCTAGACCTGCGCGATGAGATGCGGGGCACCTGCAGCAGCGGTGGCGGGAGGCGTGCGTCAAGGCCGGGGCAGCGGGGGCAGGCGTCACTGCCGCCCCGTGCTGTCGTCCACGGAGGCTGTCCGCGCTGCGCGGCCGCGGCGGTGCCCGTTTGGGGACGTCCGCCTCGAGGGCACGGGCAGAGGCGGCGGGATATGCGAGGGGATGTGTGGATTGGAGTGAGGCAGCGGACGAACGGCACGGCCGACGCAGGCACCAGTCCGCGATGCGGGTCGCGATATGCGGCCGGGGGCCTCCGTTGCAGCGGCCCTCGCTCGTCACGGCGCCTGGCGGCGCCGCGCTGCCTCCTCACGCCTGCCACACGCGCTCGCCCGCAGCCTCGCAGCTTCAGATGCCTGCTGAGCTGCGCTTGGTCGCCGCCTGCCGCCCTGCCGCAATCGCACGCAGGGACGAGTTCCTGCACCGCCGCCGCCACACTTTTTACTCCAACGAGTTTGCCGTACACGGCGGCCTAGACGCCGCGTCCGGACCCCAGCAGCAGCATCAGGCGGCTGGCGCCAAGGATCAGCAGCAGCGGCAGCAGCAGCAGGCTGCCGGGCTGGGCTCTGCGGCTACGGCGTTGCAGCCGCCCTGGGCGTCGGCCCACATCTGCCCACACTTTCTCAATGTAGCTATGCTGCGGCAGCCCATCGCGCGGCTGGGATCGCATGTGCGCTGGATCATTAAGGTCTACCGTACCGAGTACGGCAGGTCGCATGAGCCGTTCTTCCGCTCCCGTGACGCCGACTACTGGCGCCGCTTCGCGCCCGCCGCCGTCGACAACTACTACATCCGGCTGCTGCTGGGCGAGTCGGTGTTCTACGCGCCCACCGGTGCGATCAACGACACGCACCTGGCGGCGGCGCGGCTGGTACTGCTGCAGTACGATGTCGTACTGCTGCTCGAGTCCTCCGACATGGATGGCCTGTGGCTGCCGTACGCGCTGGGCTGGCGCGTGGGGCTGGCGGCGGCGCACGCGCGCGTAGCGACCAACTCGCGCAACGACGAGCTGGTACCTTACGATCTGGACGAGCTGGAGGCCGCGAACGAGCCGGATGTACGGCTGTACGGCTTTGGCGCAGCGCTGCACCTGCTTGACGGTCTGATGTACGGCAGCGTGGCGGCGGCGAAGCTGCTGCCGTACAGTGGCTACGATACGCTCGATGCCAAAGACGTGAATGTGGGTCGGCGCGTGCGCTGCGGCTACGTGACGCGGCGGCAGCAGCTGCTGACGACGCTTGGCGTCAACGCCAGCGTGTACGACAGGGTGTACGTTGCGCCTTTCGAGCGCATCCTGTCGCCGGACGAGCGCATCCGCGGCGATGCGGCGGAGGTGGCGGCGGCGCTGGCGGCGGCCGGGCGACCTTCGACATTGGTCGGAGCAGCGAAGGGGTCGCAGGCGGCTGGCGGCCGGCGGGCGCTGCAGACGGCGGATCCCCTCAGCGGCGGTGCTTCCACCAGGGCTGGCGGGCTGGGCGCTGTACGGCTGACGCGGGACGCAGGCGGACCGCTGGAGTGGGAGCCAGGGGAAGGGGAAGCACAGCTCGCCAACGGCAAGGGGATGCATGAGGGAAGTGAGGGCGTGGAGCTCCGGACCTGAGGCAGGCAGGGCCTGGTTGATGCAGGCAGGGTGGCAGACGGGTTGCCGCGTGTCGCGGCCCCGTCCTGTGAGGGTGCATGAGTGACTGGTGAGTGACGTGCCGTGCTCGTGCGCGCCGCGAGTGACGTGGCTGGCAGTGTCGTCTACGCACCGTACATGAAAAGGGGATTGCGGCGTCACGGGACTCGTGGACGACAGACCTTTGTGCTCACTTGGGCAACCGAGGGCATGGCTCCTGGCTTGGTGTTGGGACTACATGTGTTCGGTAGTGTTTAAGTACAGTTCTAGAGCACCGCCCCGCACGCGACGTGTGTGAGGCACCAGGCAGGCAGGAAGCGGGCGGGCGCGACGGGGTCGCCCCCATGCATGTATGTTCTGCGGCTAGCCGAGGCAGGTCGCATGCATGCTTGTGGCATGTGTGTATGTGTGTAGACAGGCGGCGTGCAGGGCGGGCCTTCCAGGGTAGCGGGCCCTCGCTCTGGCTTTCGTCCAGGGCCAACCGCTGCTAGCTGACACGATGTAGGACTGGCGGCAACTTGCCTGACAGCTTGGGAATGCGGGCTACCTTGCTTGGGTATGTGGTGCCCCCGGGACACGGCTGTTGTGACTCGTGGCGGTGAGGCAGGTGTGAGCCGTGAGCTCCTGTGGTGCGTGGCTTCCCGTTGTTTGCTGATGAGGCGCACGTACGGGAGGTGACAGAAAATAATTCCCGCCGGTTATGTACTGCAGGTACATCTACCGTATCATATGTCAGCAGCGAGTCGGGCAACGCAGCATTCCTGGCTCGAGGAAGAAAGGCAAGGCTCTGGGGTCGTCTGGGGTGACGTGCGTGTTTGGATATTTCGGGAGCAGCATGGGACGGAGCAGGGGAGAACACTTACATCAATGAGCTTTGCTTGCCCGGCAACACGGCACTAGCTTCAGGGACTAGGGTCAGTCGCACCGGCGGAAACAGCCGGATTTTCGACCATCCTGCTTCGCGGCCGTTTCTTACGGTTTCGTTCATACTTTAAACAGCCGAGCGCGGAACCGTGACGGTATAAGCTGCTACCTTACAACGTCGACGCAAGGATTGCACGGCGCTGGCGTCGCTCGCCAAGGGTGGCGTCTGCTAAAATTCTCTGTCAAAGATAGGTGCGACCTACCGACCAAGCAAGCTGTTCAGCTGCTTCACATGCAAAGACTACCTTCTACCAGGGGGATAATTTTCATTGTTACAATGCTTTGCTTGGCAACACTGCAATAGCTCCAAGGACCAGGCCGAGTTGCGCCGCCGGAAACAGCCGTAATTTGTGCGTCAGAGCAATCCCAGAGGCAGCAGTATCATCATTATAGGATTTTATTTTCTGCAATTTCAGCAGCCCCAGAAGCCTGCGGCACAGTTTGGCCGAACAGCGCCGGAATAATAACTGGCCGTTCGCCCAGCTCCTGCATGCAGCGAAACCCGCTGCACCTGCGTGCACATTTGCTCGAGCCACTCATGGCGTCTTATACTGCTGACGCTTAACAAAGCTCTTCTATGCACGCTCCCTGCCTGCGCGATCGATTGTCGACATACAGTGGATAAGCACGCATTTTTCACAAGCCCTACGAGCTGTGACCTCTAAAGACACCATTAGACACCATCCGCATAGAAAACCAAACCTGCTGCTCAAGTGGCAGGTATTTGAGAGGTACTACCGCTGCAACTAATTGTTCGCCCGCCCAAGCAAGTGGTTCGCACCAACGCGGCGTTGCAGAGTCTTTCCTCTTGAATACGGGAATCTGCCGTCATGATGTCAGCTGATGGACCTAGTTTGGCTGCTGCTGGGCGGCAAGCCGCCTGCGGGTATCTGGCGCGCGACTCGCATATCTCTGCCTGCCACAAATGCAACGGGAACACAGCCGCCACCGCGGTAACGGACCAAGCTACAATTGCGCCGGCGCCTCAGCCCTTCTTGACCAACAGTAACCTGCTTGGTCCGCCGGCTGGAAGCGGTCAGACGCCGCACTTCGCGCAGCGCTGCTCCGCGGAGGCCGCCGCCGCGAGCCCCACCGACGAGTGGCCCCTGTTCGCGTCGGAGGATGATGACTGCTACGACATACTCTTGCACACTATGCCATCCCTGGAGTTGCAGATGCCCAGCTACGACAGCAGCCCCACGCTGCGGCCGGCCCCTGCGCACACCCCCACGCATCCCCAGCAGCCTCAATACTCAGCGCCATGCGCCGTGGCTTCGTTTCCGAGCGCCGGCTGCGCGGACCGCCCAGGATGCAGCTGCTGCGGCCTCATGGGCTGCTGGGGCGTGGACGCGGCCCCGCAGCAGCAACCTCCTCAGCAACCGCCTCAGCAGCGCCGCTCCGTCAGTGGCTACGGTGGCCGTGCGCACTGCTGCTGCTGCCAGCCGCAGCGTCATCAGCCGCGGCCGCCGCTTCAGCCCCAGCCGACCTCGCAGCTGAAGTGGGCGACGCTTCCGGGAGAGGCCTTGGCGTTGAGTTTCGGGGCCAAGCGCCGGCGCGAGGGCGACGACTCGGCGGAGGATCAGGGCTACCGTGCGGCAGCCAGCGATGGCGAGGAGGACGGCGGCGAGGGCTCCATCTCGCCAGCAGCCTGGGACGCTGCACGCGGCAGTCTTCCGGCTCCCGTCAGAGTCGCCGTGTCGGGATGGGGCGCTTCCAAGTGCCTTGGTAGGGAGCGCGTCCGCGTGACCGCCGAGGGCCTCTTCCACACGGACCGCTACCTGGCCAACCAGGTAAGGGCCTGCTGGCGGGGCGGCAGGGGATGTCGGTGAGAGGGGGAGATAAATGGTACGTAACAGTCCGTACCTAACAGCCCAGCCAGAGCATGTAACTCCTACCATGCTGTATGTACCGGACCCGTGCAGCCAGCACCGAACAAAACGTACATACAAGCCCCCGGTGGTGGGCGTGGGGGTCCGCCCCAGACACGCCCGCCCTCCTGAATACAACGACACGTGTTACACACGAGTCGTAGCCATTTCTATTTCTATTTCTACATACGAGCCCGAGTGCGCCGATGTACCGACGTGGGATCGATCTGGCCCGCCCCCTCCTTTCTTTGCGCCCACCACCCATCTGACGAGAAGCCTGCCCTTCCGCTCGCCCCACCGCCCGCCGCCCACCCGGGCTTATCAGGACTGCATCCTGTGGGACGGCCAGTTTGTGAGCCGCTCGCGCTTCGAGAAGGAGGGCGCCTCCAGCTGCGCCAAGTGGTACACCTCCATCAAGGTGCTGCCCAGCAACACGGGGCTGGGCACCTGGCTCACCGCGAGGGGCCTGCCCGTGATCAAGGTGAGGGCCGAGGGACGGGCAGATGAGAGAGCTGGCAAGCGGTGCGGGAGGGACGGCACGCCTCTGCGCTTGATTGGTATTCCCCGTCGCCGAACCTCAGCCGTGCTCATTGCCGTTTGTCACATGGGCTCCCCCTCCTGACCAAGCTCTCCACCGTTGCGCCATCATCGATCTGGCCGCAGGGCAAGCCCCGCATCAAGCGGCGCCCGCAGCGGGAGGCTTCCAGCCTGCGCAGCGTGACGGCCCCGGCCCTGTCGCCCCAGCCCTCTGGCCTGCCCCTGCGTGTCTCGGACTGCGGCTTCAGTCTAATGCCGTCGCTCCCCGCCACGCCGCGGCCGACCGCGGCGGCAGGTAGCCCCGTAGCTCGACAGGCCACGCCCTTTGCCGCCCCGGCGGCGCCGGCCGGCGGGCTGCCGCAGCAGCAGCCGCTGCTCCCTTCCTACGCGGCCGCTCCGGCAGGGCGCCACGTGGACCTCTGGGCCTCCAGCTGCCCCGTGTCAGCCGGCGTTACGTCCGGCGGGCTGCTTCCGTCTGGCACGCCTCCAAGCTTGACACACGGCGCCGTGCTGACGATGGGTTCCGGCGCGGTGGTGTACGATCCGCCGCTGGCGTGCCCCCGCCGCAACGACGATGAGAGCTCCTGGTAGGCGGTCCCGGCAATTATAGGATGGGCTGGCTGTCACAGCGTGACGACTGCGAAGAAGGTAGATATCAAGTGGAGGTGCTGGCGTGCTGCTCGTTTTATGTATGATTATGGAAGGAGTGACGCCCAGGGGAATCCATGGGGTGTGCAGGTTGTGCTGGTCTCTGGGGGGGGAGGGGGTGCGCTGCGCTGATGTACTGATGTGGTTTATTTGCTTGTGTGAGCGTGTGTTCCTGCGATTCAAATTGACAGTTCGATCGCTTGGTGTCTAGCCATCGCAGCGACTACGGTAGCTTCGTTCGTGCTGCACAGCTTACATGGCTGCACGGGCAGGGCCGGCCGTTGGCTGTGGCCGCTGCATCGCCGTATGCGGGCAAAAGGAATTCAACAATCCGAGGACGACACCGGCGATGAGAGCTTCCCTCATCCGCTCATCGTCGTACCCCTTCATTCCAATAGCTGCCGTGTTCTCAGTAGAAGGCAAATTGATAATACACCACCCCGTGTGTGTTAGGTACCTGCAGGGTGCCGTGGGTGACATGCGTGCGGCGAAGAGGCCGGTCCTGCGATGAGGCAGTGCAGCAGTGCTGCACATTGGTCGCCGGTGGGCGTTGGGCCGGCTTTTGAGTGCCGGCGTCCGGGGCGGTTCAGGTCTGTCCGATCGTGCGGCTGTGCCAACACGCAAGCAAGCTGAGACATTCCACGGAGGTCAGGCAGGAGGTCAGGACGCTCCGCCTGCTGGAGGCGGTGGCTGCAGATGCAGACCGGGCCGCTGGCGGGGTGCGGCCTGTTGGTTGCGGCGACCCGAGTCCAAGGAAGGGTCTAGGGTCGCATGCGGTGTGAGCGGACGAGCCTGGGGTGCGTGGTGAGGGACGACGCGGAAGAACGCGCATCTTGAGGCGGCGTTGTGTGTAGCTCACAATTCTACTCAACGCTGTGGGGCCGCCTAGTGCATTCACTGCGCCACTTCTCGCGCGGCGCTCTCCGACCCGGCGCATTAACATGAGGCCAGGAGGGCGCTGCGACAGGGGCTGGCTTGTACGGCAACGCAGCGCATGTTCCCCCGCGTCCCTTGGCACGACGTCTCTCGAGCCGCACGCACCCGACAGCACGACTCGAGCAAGGGGGTGGGCCCGACCCGTGGTCTTTCCGCCGAGGTACTGACACCCTTCTGCAGGGCTCTGCAATCTGAGTGCAGTCGCGAAGTCTCGCAAGGCACCGCGCACGCTAGCTGCCCGGCTACGACCAGCTTTCCAAGGTTCAGGTTTTTGACGTTGCCTGTTTCTTCCCCAGCCTCACGTTACCCTGGCGCCAAACGACCGTCGGGCGACGGCTTCTGCACGGTGTGCGTTTACATGCTCTCACCACCCGACCACACGACAGCATGACCCGAACCATGTACGCTGCGCGGCCCGCCCGCGCCACAGCGCCTGCTGGCGCCCAAAACCGGCGCAGGCCCCCTGGCCAGCCACGACCCCACACCCACCCGCCCGTCTGCATCGTTCTTCTTGCGACCCCGCGTCCCTCCCGCCCGCCCGGCGACACCGCGCCGGCCGACACGTGCCCCTTCCTGGCTATGGACATGGACTGGCCTGTGCTGCGGCAGAGGCTAAAGAGGCGCGAGGCGCCCAGTCGTAGGCCCCTGCCAGCAGCCACGTCCCAAGACCAACAGCCACCCCAAATCCCAGCTTGCGCCCGAAGACAAGCCAGTCCTCACAATTCTAGGTGCTCCCCCAAAGAGCGCAGGAGGCCAGGCCGCGCCACCGCGCCTGCCTGTTCCCCTCCGCAGCGGCCCGGCCCTCCAACATCCCAGTTGCAGCCTCCGGCACACCGCCCCCTCCCAAGCCACACCAAGACAAGCCGCGTGGCCTGGCCCCGCCAGACGCACCGCGCTGCCGCAGCACAGCTGCTCGCGCCGCCGGGGGACCTGAGCCGCCGCGGTGGCAGCGGCCGCGTCGCCCATGGTGGAGTGATTGCGCACGGTCGGCAACCCGCGCTGTCGGCGGCTCAGGTACCCCGGCTGCTTGCGAGGCGCTCAGATCTTGGCCTTGCCCTTGCGCGCCTTGGTGAGGTCGCTCAGGTACGTGCGGACCTGCGGCCGCGGCGGCAGTGGGGGCCGTGGAGAATGAGGACGGGAGCCGGGATGGTTCGGCAAGACCGCACGGGCTGCGCATGCGCGTGGGCAGGCAGGGCATGGGGCCGAGGGAGGCCGCGCCGGGCGAGGCAGGGCGCCGGAGCCCGCCGAACGGCGGCGGTCAGGGCGCGCGGCAACGGGGGTACGGCAGGAGAAGGCGAGTCGAAGCCTGGGTCCGGGAGCTGTGCGCTGCCGCCGCAGGGCCGGGGCACGGGCCCGCTTTGCGCTGCAGGCCGCGGCGCGCGACGGGACAGGGGCCGATGGGCGCGCTAGCCGACCCCAGTGGCACACAAGAGGCCGCATCATGAACTGCGGACGACTCGGCTGCTGCCCAGGCGCGCCGCCCAGCCCCCAGGCCCTTTTGTTGCCTGGAAACACGGCCCTGCACCAAGCCACCTGCCACCTGCCACCGCCCACGCCCCGCCCCGGGCCCCCACTCGCGCACCTTGGGCACCGGCGGCGGCTCCTTGAGCTCGTCACCGTGCTTGATGATGAAGGCCGTGTCGACCTGGAAGAACGAAGCAGGAAGGGGTCATGCGTGTGTTCAAGTGTTTAAGTAGGTCACAACGCGTGTGCAGCGGTGGTAGGGGCGCTGCAAGACGGGCCCAGCAGCGGGTATGTGTGTGTGTGTGTGTGTGTCACGCAGCGTCAGAGGCGACCGTGTCGGCCCGGCAGCCGGCCCTGGGCGGCCGTCCAGCTGCGGCCCGGCCCACCCCGGCCCAACCCGCCCCGCGTGGCTCACATCGCCGGCCTTGAACGCCTCGGTGGCGAGGATGAGCTTGTGGAAGGGCGCCGTGGTAGGCACGCCCGTGATGACCAGCTCGTCCAGCGCGCGCGACATGCGGTTGATGGCCTGGGTGCGAGAGGGGCGGATGGGGAAGAGGGGAGGGGGCAGGAGGAGTGAGGGAGTGAGGGACGGCAGAGGCTGAGCGGTAAGGGCGGCGGGAAAGGTGAGGAGGGGACGTGCGGCCTCAGGGCGGCGCTCGCCAGCGGCAGCGAAGCGCGTGCGCAACTCCCAGCGCCTCCCGCCGCATGATCCCTCGGCTGCGGCCCGGGTCGCCTCCCTGCCTTCCTGCCTTCCTGCCTCCCTGCCTTCCTGCCTCCCTGCCTCCCTGCCTTCCTGCCTCCCTGCCTCCCTGCCTTCCTGCCTCCCTGCCTCCCTGCCTCCCTGCCTTCCTGCCTCCCTGCCTCCCTGGCCGCGGTCCAGGCGGTTTCGGAGAAACACAGGCCAGCCCCTGCGCCCCCAGCTCCCTTGCTTGCGGTAGACGCCCCGCACTGCAGCAGCAGGCTGTCGCCCCTAGCCTGGCCCCTGCCCCCCGCCTCGCCTGCTTGCGGTCGGCGCCCCACACAATGAGCTTGCCCAGCAGCGAGTCGTAGTTGGGGGGCACCTGCGAGCGGGGTTACGAAATGGGTGGAAGGTGTGAGAGCAGTGCCACCGGTCCCGGTGCAGGCTTTCGCAAGCTCACGCACGTTCGCGCGGGGCGGGCGGGGGCGGACGTGGGGCAGCAGCTAGGGGCGGGCTGGCACAGGCCGGTGCTGCCAGGGGCGGAGCCTCGCCAGCCGAGGCGCCTCGGGCCAGGTCTCCCCGA
>BDDC01001040.1:0-12765 GCA_001662425.1 Chlamydomonas sphaeroides | reverse complement strand
CGCCCCCCCCCCGCCTCGACCATGTTCCAGCCCCAGTCCCAGCCACCGCCGCTCCCCTTGCCATGTACACCGTGCTACCACGGACCCTTGACCTCGCAGAAGCTCTGCCATTTCCCTTGCCCATGCCGCGCCGCCGTATCACATTCAAAAGCATGTCGCATGAACCCGACGCCGCCGCCACGAACCGCCTCCCCGTCCTCCGCCGGTCACGCAGTAGTCCGGGTACAGGTGGCTGCCCGCTGGCGCACACGGGCCGACCCGTCACCTTCATACAATCTGCACATTAACTTTATGACAACAAAATGAGATAGCCTCATAACGAGCCGCCAGCCCCTCTGCCCCTCACCAGATAGTCGGGGTACAGGTGGCTGTCCATGCGCACGTGGGGGCCGCCGGGCGCCAGGTACGTGGTGACGCGGCCGGGGCCGGGCCGGAAGTTCTGGAAGGGGTCCTCCGCGTTGATGCGGCACTCGATGGCGTGGCCCTGGGGGTGGGCGGGGAGGGGGGAGGGGGGAGCAGCGTGGGGCCGCGTGCAGAGGGGGCAGCGGCTCGGCTCGGGACCGGGCGCGGCGTTGGCCCCGGGGCAGCTCGAGCCCTGCTCCAGCGGTCCCCGTCGGGGCCGCCTTGCTGGCAGCCCGCCTCGTTGCCACGGCCCAGCCCACCGCGTGCCTGCGTGCCAGCCCCAGACGCGTGCAACCTGAGCCTTCAGGCGCCCGCCCGTCCTTCCGTACCCGCCCTCCCCTCCACAGTCCACACCAATCCCTCCGCACCTTGAACTGGATGTCCTCCTGCGTGAACGTCAGCCGCTCGCCCATGGCCACCTTGATCTGCTCCTGGATCAGGTCCACGCCCGTGATCATCTCGGTCACGGGGTGCTCCACCTGCGGACCAGGGCCAGACCGGACCGGACCGGGACAGGACCGGTGTCAGGCGCACCGTCGTACGGCAGGTGGTGGCAGGGATCCTGACTGGGAGGCTGCAGCGCCGGCTACGCAGTGCGCTCAGCCGCATGCCGCCCTCAGGCGCACCGCTTGCCGTACACGGCACACGCTGCCGCCACGAGGCCGCACACCGAGCCTGCTGCACCACGCTCACAACCCTGCCGTACACCTCCATGCCGATAGCCGCACCTGGATGCGGGTGTTCATCTCCATGAAGTAGAAGCCCTTCTTCTCCCACAGGAACTCAATGGTGCCCACACCCACGTAGCCAATGGCCTTGGCGGCAGCCACCGCGGCGTCGCCCATGGCCTTGCGGACCTGGGGGTGGGCGGCAGCAGCAGCGGGGCAGGTGGCAGGGCAAGCTTAGGGTCAGGGGGAGCCGCTACCCGACGGCCGCACCCAGCCACGCGCCACGGGCCCACGCCAGCCCACCCCAGGCGCCAGCGCGGGCAAGGGCATCACGAACCCTGCCTTCCCCTCCCCCCTGCCTCCCCTTCTCCCGCACCTCGGGCGTCAGCGCGGGCGAGGGCGCCTCCTCCACCAGCTTCTGGTTGCGGCGCTGCACGGAGCAGTCGCGCTCGCCCAGGTGAACCACGTTGCCGTACTTGTCGGCCAGCACCTGTGTACGGCAGGTAGGCGTCACGGGGTCACGACCGGCACGTGACGGCAGGCACGTCACGTGGGCTCACGAGGCGAGCCACGTGTTCACAAAGCAGTTGGCAGCAGCTGGACTTGCTGGCGGCTGTGGCTGAAGCCGAGGCAGGCTGGCACGCGGCGGGCCGCCGCGGTGCAGGGCTCATCAGCTGGCCCGCTCGTCCCTGCTTGCTGCGCTGGCTTCGACCTCCCCCCGCCGCCCCTTCTGCTGCCTCGCCTGGAACTCAATGTGGCGCGGGTCCTGCACGAAGCGCTCCATGTACACGGCGCCGTTGCCGAAGGCGGCCTCGGCCTCCTGCTGGGCCTGCGGTGCGGAGGAAAGGCGAAGGCGGCAGGAGGGGCCGCGGGCGGCGAGAGCCAGGGAGGGAGGGTCAGCCCGGGCCAGCGAGGAGGCTGACACGCACGAGGGGCTAGGCCGCGAAACCAGCCGTCCATGGGCCGGCCCGCATGGCCCGGCCCAGGCAGCAGTCAGGAGCAGGGGCTCCTCGGGGCGGGGGCAGGCAGCGCAAGACTGCCCGCTTGGCTGCAGGACGCCCTGCGCCTGGGCGGGGCGCTGCCTTGCCAACCCCCGGGCCTGCCTGCCCTGGACGTTGCTCCACTAGCTGCCGCTGCCAACGCCGCCGCCGACCCACACGGCCAAGTGCCAGCCACGGCCAGCGCCCGCGCCGCCCTCTGCAGCCGCCCCGATCGGCCCGGACGCACGTTGGCGTGCGCGTGCAGCCCGTCCGCAGGTAGCCCGAACACATGCCCGCGCCCTTGAAGCTTGAACCCTCACCCCGTCAATGTCTCAGGCTCTGTATGTTTGTCCGCGCGCCCTGCGCCTACGTGCCCACGCCCGTGCCAAACCCTGGCCTCCTCCCTCCCTTTCCCCGCCGCTCCCTCGCTCCGCCGCACCTGCTTGTACAGGTTCATGAGGTCCTCCTCCTTGGTGCACAGACGCATGCCGCGGCCGCCACCGCCTGCAGGGCAAGGCGCGAGGGAGGCGATGAGGGCGTGAGGGGCAGAAGCGCAGGCAGGCAGCAGTCGGGGGCAGGGGCTGGGATGGGGATAGAAGAGTCGCGGCCCGACCCAGGCACCCCAAGCCCTAAGTCCCCGCCACGGAATTGGGCCACACGTCGCGGCAGGCGCCCACGCGGATGCTTGGCGAGGGCGCGTGTGGTGCCGTGTTTCCCTCGCCGCTGCCCCTCCCCGCCCCCGCCAGCTGCCTCGCCCCCGGCCCCCTCACCGGCGGTAGCCTTGATCATGACCGGGAAGCCGATCTTCTGGGCCGTGGCGATGGCGTCAGCGTCGTTGGCGATGAGGCCCTCCGAGCCGGGCACCGTGGGCACGCCGGCTTTCTGACGGGGGGAGGGCGGCAGGCAGCAGCGGCGGAGAGGAGGGGCCGGCGGGGTGAGGCAGCCGGGTGAAGAGAGGCAGGTGGACGCTGCTGCGCCCTGCGGCCAGGATGGGGCATCCTGCGCCTGCAAGAACGGGGCCGGCCCCCACGCGCCCTCCTGTGCCGCCCTACCCCCTCCCCCTCCCCTTCCCTTCCCTCCAATCCCCCCACCTTCATGGTGTCGCGGGCGGTGCTCTTGTCGCCCATGAGGCGGATCTGCTGGGGCTTGGGTCCGATGAACTCCAGGCCGTGGTCGGTGCAGATCTCCACGAACTCGGCGCGCTCCGACAGGAAGCCGTAGCCCTGAGGAGCGAGCAGGCGGCGGAGCGGCGGGGGGGCACCCAGGGGCGTCAAGAGCGGGCAAGGCATCTGGAAGGGTTGGCAAGTGGATGGCTGTGGGGTACGGGCTGCGGCAAGACGGTCCGCGCGTGCCCGCCCGCCGCTGACTCGGCAAGCTGACAGCAGTTCGGCACGGGGCCGCTCCCTGCAAGGCGTCCTTTTCTCGCCCGGCCCGCCGCAGCCCAACGACGGCTTCTTGTCAAACCCCGCTGTCCCGTCCCGTGCCGCACCAGGCGCGGCTCCGGGACGTAGGCGGCGGCGGCTCCGTCGACCCTCAGCCCCCGGGACCCCGCGCTAGCCGCGATCCCTGCCCACACCCCTGCCTGCCCCTCCCTACCGACCCATCCTCCTCCGCACACCCCCACCAACCCTACAACCCAACAAACCCACAACCCCACACCCCAACAACCCCAGACCGCTCAGCACCAGCCCACCGACCCTTACTCCCCACGCCCTCCACCTAGCACCCTCGGCGCCCTGCCGCCCACGGCGACCCAGCTCACCGGGTGCACGGCCTGCGCGCCGCGGCTGACGGCGGCGGCCAGCAGGTTGGGCACGTTGAGGTACGACTCGGACGAGGGGGCGTCGCCGATGCACACCGCCTCATCGGCCAGCTGCGGAGGTGAGGCCAAGGGGAAGGTGTGGAGGGAGGTTGTGGGATGTGGGGGTTTTGTTGAGTAGGTGGAGGGGCGCCAGGTTGGGGAGCGCGGCATGGGTGGGAAAGCAAACTGTTGCGATGGCGACGAGTGCTCGCTGGGACAGTGGAATGGGTAGAGCGGGCAGTGTATTTGCGTCGCGGCACTCGAGGACTGTTGCTTGCTTGGGGGTGGCTGACGTGGGGCGCCGGGTGTAGCGCAAGCGCGTGGCACCGCAAACCCTGCGGTCTGCCCCCAGCCCATCCCCGCCGCTGGGTCCAGCCGCGCACCTGCACGTGCAGCGAGTTCTTGTCGACCGTCGAGTAGACGGCCACAGTCTGCAGGCCCAGCTCCTTGCAGGCGCGGATGACGCGCACAGCAATCTCGCCGCGGTTGGCGATGAGGACCTTTTGGAACGCGGCCTGCGCGGCCACCTGGGTCCGGCTGCGGCCGCCGGCGACGCCCTTGGCGGGCACGAGCAGCGAGCGCGAGGCAACCTGGCGGCTGCCGAAGCAGCGCCGCTGAGCCATCTTCTGAGCCTGCGAGCGGTGCAAGCGCAATTGCGGAGTCAGCGCCAGCCCAAGCCGAACGAGTCAGCACAAAGCAAGCAGCTCAACGTGTGCTGCTTGCAGAAATGGGCTGTAAGCTGGAGCTCGCCGCGCGGCGGCCGCTTGCGAGCGTTATGCAATGCCGCGAGCGTTCACGCGGGGCCCTCCGACCAGATCCCTGGCTGCATTGGCCTGAATTTTGCAGAATATGGCTGCTAACAGCGGCTCAAGCACTGCGGCTGATCGCGCGGAGTGTGCCGACGCGGCAGCCGCTGTGGGTGGGTCGGCCCCAGCGGCCTACCTGCATTCTTGGCAACGAGTAGTGCAACAACTACTCGAACTCGCCTATCAGTAGTATGTAAGCGGGGAGGGTGCGAAGCGCACCTTAGCCGGTGCCATGACCGCCGTATGCGAGCCAACGCTCGCAGGCCCCGACCGCTACCCAACGCTCTCCCCTCGCTTGCCACGAAGCTTTTTCTTACGGCATGCTGCTAAGTCGTGGTTTTGACAATCGACCGGCTGCCACGAACCCCCAACAACTCGCACCATGTCGCATGTCTTCGGTGGGGTTTGCGAAGCCCGCGGTTCTGGCCTGTTTCCCGCAGCCTAGCACTTGTGTCGACATCACGAGAGCAATAGGATGTGTAGCACTTGCATGGTGCCGTTGCATTACGGCACGCAGAAGGCAGACCAGCCTCGGACGTCGCCTTACTTCACGCCCCACCAGGCCCCACCTCCATCAACCGCCGCTTCCAGACGAACCCAACGCTCTCCCCTCGCTTGCCACGAAGCTTTTTCTTACTGCATGCCGCTAAGACGTGGTTTTGACAATCGACCGGCTGCCACGAACCCCCAACAACTCGCACCATGTCGCATGTCTTCGGTGGGGGTTTGCGAAGCCCGCGGTTCTGGCCTGTTTCCCGCAGCCTAGCACTTGTGTCGACATCACGAGAGCAATAGGATGTGTAGCACTTGCATGGTGCCGTTGCATTACGGCACGCAGAAGGCAGACCAGCCTCGGACGTCGCCTTACTTCACGCCCCACCAGGCCCCACCTCCATCAACCGCCGCTTCCAGACGACGCGCCGCTGTCGCCACCCACGCACCACTCGCCTTCCAGCAGATGTTTCCTCCGCTTCGCTACCACTCCAGCAAATCCCATCTTCTCCTACTCGCTTGCGAGGGCGTCGCCGCCCTGCAGCCCCCGGTATGCAGCAGCAGCCCCCGCGCCCTCACCCCGTGCACGACCCCCGGATGAATCACCATCGCGACCGCAACCCCCCACGCCATCGCCACCACACCCCGAGCCCAACCACGACCTGCGACCTGACCCGCAGTGCTGGCATGCTAAGCCCCGCTCAGCCACCCCTGCACCCCGTACAAGCGTGGACCCCTGTCCGCCCACATTGGGCGCCCCGCCGCCGCCCGCCTCGCTGCCACCCCCATGCGAGAGTCACACCCCAGGGCTCCAACTGGTCCTCTCCGTTCGTCACCGCACCACAACCGTCAGCAGTACCCAAACCCTGTCACCCGGGGTGCAATGCCGGGGCGTGCCGCGCCGCCAGCCGGTCGCCACTCTCAGCGACTCAGCCGCCGGCTGGCCGCTACGGTGGGCACTGCCCGCCCCGCAGGCCCCGAACCGCCAACCCAGCCCCACGTTGGGCCATCTCCGAGGACCACAGCCCAGTGTCATTGTCGAGGCGCCCAGGGCCCTGGCGCACCACCGTTGCCCACGACGGCGCACCCCGCCCACCTCGTCTCCTCCTCGCCCCCTCCCCCGCATCCTCGGCCGGCCGCGGACCTCGCTCCGCCTGCCTGCCTGCCTGCCGGCACGGGGCGGCCGCGGGCCGCTCACTTTGCGATGCGCGGGATGCGCTTGACGACCTGGCTGGCGCAGTGCACGCTGCCGTACATGGAGGTGATGGAGGAGAAGTCGATGACCTGGTGGGGCGGCAGGGGGGAGAAGGAGTAGGGAGCGGGAGGGGTGTTGCGAGGGAGGGAAACGAAGGGCACACTAGGGCCGGGGAGGAGCTCAACACCACCCCTATCCACGCCGTACGCCGCGGCACAGCAGCCCCACCAGCACCCAAGCCTCAACTCCAGCGCCCTTGCGCCCCGTCCCGCCGCTCCCGCCTCCGGAGCCCCCTCCTCCTCTCGCTCCCGCCCCCGCACCTGCACGTCCCCCGAGAACTTGGGGTCGCGCACGATCTGCCTGGCGCTGGGCGGGTGCACCGAGATGATGCGGCTGTCGCCCAGGTTGAGCACGTTGCAGGCGTACTGCAGCTGGTGCTCGTGGGAGATGGGGATGATGTGGTAGCCCTCGCCGCTGATGTAGGCGGAGAACTCCACGCCCTCGCTGGGGGGGAGGCGAGGGGAGGGTGGAGGGGTGGAGGGTGGAGGGAGAGGGGCCGGGGGAGTTGTTGCGGAGGGGCCGAAGAGGGGCGAGGAGCGGGGGAGCGGGGGCGGGCGGCAGGCCAGGCGGCGCAGTGGCCCGGCCGACCGCGGGACGGAGCGCGCCGCGCCACCCCTGCCTCCCCATTGGGAGCCCGCGTGCCCTCGCCCTTTCTCCGCCCTGCCCTCCCCTCCCGCCTTCCCCATCCCCCCTGCCCCTCGCCCCCCCGCCCCCTTGCCTCACCGCGACAGCTTGTACTTGCCGCTGGCGTCCCGCGTGTACTCGTCCACCAGGCGCCGCGTGGGCGAGGCGGTGCCCATGATGTCGGCCAGCATGATGCAGCAGGACTCGGAGAGCACGGAGAAGACGCAGTCCAGGTGCATGCGGTCCTGGGGTGTGGGGGGGCGGAGGGGAGGGCAGGGAGGGGGAGGAGCAGGGGGTAAAGGGTGAGCCAGCTTCACAGTCCCCCCCCCCCCCCGCTGCTGCCTCGGCTCCACCCGGCACCCTGCCGCCCCCCTCCCTTCCCCCTTCCCCCGCCCCCGCCCCCCGGCCCCACCTGGTGCTGGTCAAACTCGTCGCGCACCACCGCGAACCGCCGAGTGCCCAGCAGGTCCTGCTCCATGAGCTGGCTGCAGGCGGCCATGTTGGAGCGCAGGCCGATGCCCGCCATGGCCAGGTCGGGGGACATGGGGAAGAAGTCGCCACCCTTGGGGGGGGGGCAGGGAGGGGCAGGGGGGAGGCGGGGAGGGGGCGGAGGGGTTTGCACATGATCGCGGTGGGGCCCTGAAGCGGCCCCCGGAGCGGGCGGCCCCCGGAGCGGCCATGTGGCGCCGTGCCGCCCGCGCCACGGCCCTCCCCCTCCGTCGCCCCCCCGCTGCCGCCTGCATTTCCGCACCCCAGGGGGCCACACCTCCAGGTAGCCCGGCTCCTTGATCTCGCCCGCCACCTCCATGCCTGCGGGGGAGCGACATGGGTGGGGAAAAGGCGTGGTGGCGCCGCTGGGGCCGCTGGGGCCGCTGGGGCCGCTGGGGCCGCTGGGGCCGCTGGGGCCGCTGGGGCCGCTGGGCCCGCTGAGGGCACGACACAGCCAGCACGGCAGTGCCTGTCCCCTCCCGGCTGAGAGCTTGATCGGACTGCTGCCAAGCCAGTCTGCGCACTCCGCGAGCGAACGCGCCAGGCCGCTCCGCGCACCTGGCAGCCGACCCCCCGCCCTCCTCCGGCCCCTCCGGCCCCTCCCTCCGCCTCACCCAGCTTGTTGAAGCAGAAGCGCATGATCTGCACCTCGCGCTGCCGCTGGGCGCTGCGCAGGCGGCCCATCACGATGCCCCTGAGGCGGCGAGGGAGGGCGGCAGCGCGGGCGGCAGAGCGGGCGTCAGCCGAGCAAGGGCCCCCCGGGCAGGGGGCGCAGTGAAGCTGCCCCACACACACACACACATGCGCCTCAGACCCGCCTTCCCCCCTCCCCGAACCGCCAGCTCTCCAGGCCCGACGCCCTCCCCCCTCCCCCACACACCTCACTCGTCGCGCCCCAGCGCCTCGCACCCCTTCGTACCGCCCGCTGCCGCCCTCACCTCCTGCCGCCGGCCCTCCCATCCCACCCCCTTCCGCCGTCCTCCCAACCCCTCCACTCTCTCCACCTCCATTCCCCCAGGTAATACCGTCCCTTCCCTCCCCTTCCCCAGCTCTCCCGCCCCCGCCCCCTCCCCCTAGCCCCCCACCAGCCTTCCGCCGCCTCACTTGCAGGTGGTGATCTGCTGGTCGCGCGTGTACACCAGGTTGCTGAGCGGCTCAAAGGTGTACGAGGCGGTCAGCCCCGTGTCGCGGTAGCTGGGCAGGAGCGCCACCGTGGGGTTGGTCACCACGGTGTCGATCAGCTGCTGCGTGCCCATGGCGGTCAGCACCTGGCGGGAGGGGGAGGGGAGGAGGACACGGGGGAGAGCCATGGGAATGCCGAACTGCTTGCGAAGGTCATGGGAGAACATGGGATGGCGAGGGGCGAGGATAGGGGCGGGAGGGGGTGGGAAGGCAGGGGACCGGAGCCGAGGCGGCTTGCGCTGGGCGAGAGAAGGCACGGGGCGGGTTGCTGAGCGGATGACGTGCGGGCGGTGGGGGCGTGAGGGACGCGTCGGCGGCTGGATGGCAGCGGCCGCGGTCGCGGTCGCGGCGCAGGGCGTGTCCCACACCACACACGGCACACAGCCCCGCCTGCACTGAGCCCGCTACACGCGTGGTCTGGACGCCGCCTGCACTGATCGCCGGGACACTGTCCCCGCCTTCCCGGCCCCCAGCGCCGCTTCTCCGGCCCTCCCTCCGGCCCCTTCCCCCGCCCTCGCCCCCTCTCCACCGCCGCCCGCTGTCCTGCGCTCGCCCCCTCCCCGCCCTCCTACGGCCGTACCTCGCGCTTGTAGGCATCCGATAAGTAGTAGCGGTCCGCCTCGGCCAGCGACTGGGGGGGAGGAAGGGGCGGCAGGGCAAGCGCCACGACGGGCCGGTGAGGCTGGGGCCCCCACGTGCTACACATCGTATCGACAGCGTAACCACAGCGTAACCACAGCGTAATCTCCCGCCGCGATGCCCCTTCGTGCCCACGTACCCTGGCGTCGCTGTTCTCCCCCGCCCCCGCCCCTTCGCCTCCCGCCCCCATCACCCGGGCCCACCATGATGTCGTGCCCGGGCGCCATGACGTAGCTGAGCGCCTCCGCCGCCAGCTCCTCCAGGTCCACCCGCGCGCTCATGTTGGTGTCCACGTTGTAGGCCAGGATCTCGCGCACCGTCAGCACGCGCACGCCGTGCTCGCGGAGCACCTGCGCGGAGGAAGGGGCAGGGGCCGGTGGTGCAGCGGGCAGGGGGGGGGGTGTCAGCGCTGAACACGTGCGCGCTGCAGATCCCGTCAGATGTCAATGTCAGCTGTCAGACGCCGCTCAAACCCAAGCTGTGCGGGAGGCCGCGGCCCGGCACGCGCCTTGCGGAACTCGGCGTGCTGCGAGCGCGCGGTGTCGATGTTGACGGGCCGCTCGTACAGCGAACCGCGCGGGTGCAGGCCGCCCATCATGAGGCTGGCCTGCTCGGGCTCGCACACGATGACCACCTCGGCCAGCTCATTCTCGGACTCCTGATGGCGGGAGGGAGAGGCGGAGGGGGTGTGGGGCGCGGGGTCGGGGGGGCGTGGGTGTTTGGGGGAGCGTCGGTCGGCGACGGTCCGATAAAGCACCTGCCCCACATGGCAACAGCCGTCACGTGCACCGGTTGGTGGCCGGCGTGGTTGGTTTGTGCATCTGCAGCGGCTGTACCAGTAGGCGCGCTGCTCGGCGAGACGGCGACCGGCTTGCTCAGGATCGTTGGCGGCGTGCGGGGAGCGTCGCCCGCCTCGCGCGGCAGATCTAAACCTTCCGTGAGCGTTCTTGAACATCACGGATTGCAATTCAGGCTGCCCCACATCAGCAGCGCACCTGTACCGCCTTCTTGGCGTCGAGCAGGTTTACCACCGTGTTCAGCTTTGAGCGCTTCAGCGGCGGGGCGATAGCTTCCTCCACGTGACGGACATCCAGGAAGCTGGACGACTTGGTGAGGACCCCGCTGGTCCCGTTGGTGCCATTTGCCTCCGCCATGCGTGCTGGTGTAGGCGCGATGAGGCCTGCCTTAGTCGCGTTCGTGATTGTTTCCCCGTTAGGTTCGGAAGGCAGCACGAATACCAGCGGTGCTTGTTGCGACGACTGCGAGTCGGGGTGGTGCTGCGTCGGCAGAAGGTTACAAGAGCGTTGTGCAGCCGGAGCTCACCCTTGGTGATGCGCTGTATATTCGCGTGGGCGAGCGGAGGGATGTTGCCACCGGCCCGCCGGGTCGTCGCGGGCTTTTTGGCATGCGCCAATGCATGTCTTCCAGGCCCTCTCTGCCACGCCCCGATATTGCACCTATTCGGCTATAGGCAACTGCTGGCTGGCCTGTACTATCTCAACACTGCGTGTGTGCGCTTGTTGTGCTACTCTAGCCGAGCCTCCTTCATTTCGCTCTAGTCGCACAAAACAGTACACAGGGTGTCACATTGTGCATTAATCGCGAGTACGCCACGCCAAGGAGCAGCTGAGTCACCCGAGAGAGGAAGAGGTGTGGCGCTTAGCCCAGCCACAGCGCCCGCTCAGCGCCGCTGGCGAGGTGGGCTGGCCCCCGGCCGCTGCCACTGTCTTAAGCTTCATAGCGGCCTTCACTGGTGCTGGCGCTGGGGGCGGAACGAAGCCGAGCCTTGTCGGGCCCGCTTTCCTGCCCACCCCACCCCACCCCACACCCTCAGCCAGGGGCACCTTCAACGCCTGTCAACTCACATGCTGCCCGCACTCTCTCCGGCTCCCTCCCTCCAGCTCTTGACCTACCGCACCCCAACCTGACAGCTCTGCTGCCCCTGCGCGTGCGCAGCAGCACGGCGGCTGCACGCCCAGGCGCTCGACCTTCCGCCAAGGCAGGCCGGATGACAACGCCAGCAAACGGCGGTGCGGCGGCTGCCCCCACACCCCCAGCGGCGCCGCGCAGCATCGGCATCACGGCCAACGGCCATGCTGATCGTGTCGACCGTGGCCACGGCTCCGGAGGCGGCGCAGACATGGGCGGCAAGTACTGCATCGTCACGGGAGCCAACAGCGGCATCGGTGAGTCTGGGCTAGGTCGGGGTGGGGCCCGTGCACTGCCCGGCGTGGCCTTGCAGCGCAGCGCGGGCTCGTGGTGCTGGTCTTGGGTCGCACGCGCTCAATGGCATGGAACAGTTTGCGGTAGGCCCAGGCGCGTGGTTGCAGACAAGGAAGAATCCAAAGCCAAGGAGTGACGCTCGTACGCAGGGCGGCCCCGTACTCGGGACCGCTTCAGCCCTGCCACCATCACAGTAGACAGTATGAAACATGCAGGCGACAAGGACGGTGGAAACAACCAGCTGCCGAGGAGGCGGCTTGGACACGCAAGGGCTGCGCGGGGTAAGCAGTGCGAACAGCGCCACCCCATTTACAGCGTCCCGTGCAGCTGCGTGGAAGAAGCCGCCGCCTCCCCTAGCAACGGAGCCAGCGGGGACCTGCGGGTGCCCCACAACTGTGCGGCACAGGGCCGGCCCCGGTCCGGTCCGGCACTTGGCTGGCCGCGCAGTCGCCGTGTGGCCGGCCCTTCAGGCTGCACACCTACCCTCATAGCAAAGCCAAGCAGCGTGGATGAGTTCAACAGTTACAGCGTCCTCGAGAGGGGGAGTAGACATGCCCCTCCACCGCATCTGCAGTCATGGGGTCGCGGCCCGTTGACCTGTGCGCCCCGTGCCCGCCGGCCAGCGGGGCAGCGCCCGGCCCCAGCGGCCCTCACACAGAGGCGCAAGCCACCGAGCAAGCACCCGGCAGTGCGGTGCCGCCCCCCAGCACGCAAGCCCCGGTGGCACCACTCAGCGAGGAAGGAGCACAGGGACGTCCCTTCCACACAGCGAGGCGCCGCCCTTGGGTCTAAGGCCTCAGCGCCAACTTGGGGTGCGCTTTTCGGTCAGCAACTTCGCGACTAGCGAGCCAGCCATTGCTGCATCGCCGCCCATCCAGCACTGCCATGGTTGCATGGGGGCCCCTCCAGCACATGCTGGTGTGCACCGGCGTTAGGGCGGTGTGCTGAACCGCGTGACACCACAATGGCAGCGTGGCCAGGTGTCGCGGGGGGGAAGGTGCGGATGCAGGGCAACGCAGGGGGCCACGCCGAGTGCGGGCCGGAGCGGGGCACGAGGGGCCCGTCAGCGACATGGGGCACGCCCCGTCGCCAGCTCGCCGCCCAGCAGAGTGATGGCCCGGCTTGCCGGCCGTTGCGGCGGTCGCGCCGTGCCGCGGCGCCCTGCACGACCAGCCCAGCGCAGCGGTCACGCAGGCGGCCGCGC
>BDDC01001039.1:17131-30006 GCA_001662425.1 Chlamydomonas sphaeroides | reverse complement strand
ACGTGTCGGGCGAGCGCCCGACACGACATGACAGCAAATAATCCCCCGTTCCCAACGCCGCAACTCGAGCCAGGGCACACGAGCGTGCAGGCCAAGCGCTGCCATCCAGCCGCCGAGACAGACACAGGAGCCCCGTGATAGCTCCGCGCCGCTACGGCCGCTGCAGCTGCAGACACCCTATCCACACGCATGGGCTAGACGCCGCCCTGGTCGCTACGGCCGTTCCTCGGCATTGGCCTGCCGTCACAGCCTCCGCAACAACATCTTCCTGACTTGGCATATGGGCCAGGCGCCAGCGCCGTCATCTGCGCGGCCATTAGTCATATAGGTCGTGTGCGCATTCATTGCGGTCGGTGGTCAAGTCTTCTCCGCGTCTACTGAGCATACCGACCGCCGGCGCGCCGCGTTGCGCGGCGCGCCGTCGCGCTAGCGTAATCACATGCTCCCGGGCTGGGCTGTGTTGCCCGGGCGGCATGCTACGCTGCGGGCCATCACTGTCCTCAAAAAGCAGTGATAGAGCACGAGAAGGGGTTCTCGAAGTCCAGGTCCAGGTCCCATCCATCGGGGATGCTGCGGTGGAAGAGTATAAGGCGCAGGCACAAGCCGGCGTCAGCATAGTGACGCTATATTGCAACGACGTGCGGCGCAAGCCAGCGGCGCGACGAGAGGCGCGCAAAGTAACGTCGCCAGCACTCGCGGCCAGGGACCAGACCGCACCCAGTCGCCACGCCTCACCGGTTATCATCCTCGCCGAGCAGGCGCGACAGGTCCGCCGCCGACAGCGGGCACTCATCGGTAGACTGGGCCGCCTGACGGGCCGGCTGCGCCGCCGGCGCGCTGCCGCCCGCCGCCGCCGCCGCCAAAGCCTTGGGCGGCTTAGCGGCGCCGCCGGCCTTGACGATGCCTCCCTTGACCTTCAGGGTGATCTTGGTAGGGCCGGTCGGCAGCGGCGGCGGGGCCTCCTCCTTGGCGGCCTTGGCCACGGCCTTGGCCTCGCGGCGCAGCGATGAACGCGTGGGCTTGGCGGGCGAGCCCGAGGCCATGTTGTTCAGGTCCCCCGAGCTGGCCTTCGCGACGCCATGAGGCGCGGGCCAGGAGCCCGCGCTCGCGCTCGCGCCGGCGCCGGCCGGCGCGGGCGGCGACGCCGGCGCGCGCGGCAAGTCGTCGGTGTCCATGTCGAAAGCCGACGCGAAATTGTTGACGGCCGCCGTGTTCAGGCTGCCGCAGAGGTTGTTGTTGGAGCCGTTCTTTGCCATCGTGCGGCCGTCCGAGGTCGCCGTCGAGCCGTGGCTGCCATGCGATCCCTCGCTCACCACATCGTCATGCAGCCCCTGCGACCGGATGCGGTGTGGAGCAGGCAGAGGTGTGCAGAAGCGGCAGAAGTGGCGCGAGGGGGTCACAATGCAGACCAGGCAGACAATGCGGGGAAAAGTTGCAGTACAGCAACCACATGGGCGCGACACATGGGCCGTGACTGCTTGACCGCACCTCGAGGAACGACTCGTCGCCGAGCAACTGCATGCAGATGTCGTCGTCGAGCTCCAGGTCGGCCTCGGACCTGGGCACGGCCGGCGCGCTACTTCCGGAGCCGCCAGCCTTGGCGGCCTTGGCCTTGGCCTTCTTGGGCGAAGGCTTGCTGGCCGGCTTGGCGACGGGCGGCCTGGCGCTCTGAACGGCCTGTCCGAGCGGGTGTGCGGGGCTTCAGGTTAATCAAAAGAGGACAGCCAGGAAGCCAGGCAGTCGGGCAAGGTCGCGAGGGGCACGTGAAGAAGACGATACGGGAGGGAGTGTGCGGCCGCCCAATGGCGAGCTGACAGCGTCTATCGCTTTTCGTATCAGCGTTATAGAACATGCGCGTGCTGGGCGGGGCGCAAGCTAGGGGCGGGGGGCGTCGATGGTACCTCAAGAAGCAGGCGGCTGAGCTAAACAAGCCGACAGCGCTACGAGGCAGTGTCCAATGCTAGGTCGCCCCAATTTTAACAACTCTGACAGCAGATCGGGGCGTTTCCGGCGCTGGCGTGGACGCGAAACGCGAGTAGTTGAGACGGAACCTTTCTCACCGGAACAACCGCAACCGGCTGCGGCGCAGGCGCGCACGGAGGGGGCGAAGGCGCCGGAGAAGGGCAGGGCGGAGGTGGCGCAACGAAGCCTGCAAAGCACAATTGCGATCGGTAAAACAGTCCGCACACTAAACGACAGCGATGCCCAGAAACGGCCGATCGTCGCTTACCACCAAAGGGTGGCATAAAGCCAGGGAAGACGGCGCGCCCCGGGAACGGCGAGCAGAAGGGAAGGCAGAATCCGCTCCCGAATCCACTGAAGAAAAGCTGGGAAAATAGCGCCTGCTGCTGCATCAGCGAGGGAGCTCCCCAAGCATAGTCCTCGGGTGCAACGCTTATGCCGGCCGAGGCACTATTGAGTTGTTGCACCGCGGCTGCAAGAGACAGTGTCTCCCGAGCCGGCGCTGGCGCAGCGCTGCATTGGTTGGCGGCCATAGCGTCGCACAGGGGCGTGTGCGCCAAGGCGAGACGCGGCGCGTCGGGCGATGCCCAAGAAGTCGCGCGAGCGCGTAACGCTCGTCTAATGTGATTGGAGGTATGTAATTGTTATGCCTTAACGAAGTATATGTCAATAGGGCGCGGCGCGCTGCCTATGAGCGAGGCTGACAATTGGCAAAAATAATGCGAAGCCGTGAGCTCGTCCCTGCTGGCGCGATCAATAGCAAACGCCTCGCGCTTGACGTTGCTGAAGGGTTTGGGCTTTGACACTTAAGGAGTGGCCGGCCCCAGTCACGTCAGGTTACTGCGAGGCTGGGCTACATGGACAACATTTAACAGCTCATTCCCTATTCATAGCAGTGCTGGAGAAGCAAATCAAGCCGCGGCCAACAAAGTTGCCCGAAAAAGCGAGCAGGCCAGGAGAAAGGACGCTGCGCATTGCCTTCCAGCGCCGCGCGAGCTGAGGACATTGAAGTTTGTGTGTCACACGATGGCGTGAGATGTGCTCGTGCGACCTGCACCATGACGTCATCCACAAGTATCTTGGGGTGGAAGCCAGGTGTGAGCCACAAAGGGGTGGGAGCCAGGCGTGAGCTCAGGGCATGTGCCAGGCGTGAGCCAAGGGTGTCAGCCTGGGGATCGTAACCGTGACCAGCTTAGCGCACCACAGGCTCAACCGTATGCACCGCCTCCAGCAGGGCCTGGCCTCCAGCTTCAGAGGCCGACGTGGGCGAGCTAGGGCCCGGCGGTGTAGGTCCAGGGTCTCCGCCGCCACCACCGCCCGGCCCGTCGCCACCACCGCGCTGACCCGCAACGTCAGAGGCTATGGTGACAAGATGGCCCCATTTGGAACGGGAAAAAGGGCGTACCCCCCACCCCAGTCATTCACCTAGGGCTACCGGCCGCCCCCGCCAACTGGGCTATTGCGCAACTCTCCCGCCAATTGGAATACTTCAGTTGAAGGCGTTGCTTGCGAAGGCGCCCACCACCTCTCAACCAGCGCTCAGCCTGCCGGCACTCGTCTGGAACGCGACCTCTGGTCCCTTCGCCTGGACATGGCCGGCGCAAGCTAGCTTGCAAAGAAATTGGCAGCCGCCCACCCCCGGCCCGCTCCCGGCCTCGCGCTAGCACAAGCCTACGGCCGCCATCGCCACAGCCGCCTCCCAGCCAGCCAGGCACGGCCAGGAGGCGTGGCTCGCCCTCGCTGGCACCTGACGTCTTCAGCACTGCTACGCTTCCGCTTGGCGCTGCCCAGGAGGCTGAACTCGGCCGCTTGCCGCGGCCTCCGCCCCTGCTGCCGCTCCGCCCCGGCCCGGAGGTGAACGCGGCAGCGGCGGTGGCGTTGCCAGCGCAGGCCCCCCCGGCCCTCGCCGTCAGAGATCGGGCGGCCGCGCTTGCCGCGGCCGCGGCCCGGCCACTGCCACAGATAGACAGACAGGCGGTACTTCTCTAGGAGGCTCCGCCCACCATGCCGTTGCACAAGTTGACCCCAGCCTTTCGTGCGTGCGCATACCTACCCAGCCTGTCACACAGCGGTTGTGTGGCAGGACTGCGTGGCTCCGCGTAGCCGTTACTGTTACTGTGACACCGCGCAGCGGAGATCGCCTTATCACATCCAAGGGGGAGGGAGGGGTAGCAACGGGCAGGGTCTGGTGGCCTAGCTGGCGCTTGCCGCAGTTGCCGGACACCTGCCACGAACCACGTTTTGGTGCGGCGGACGGCAGGTGGGACCCCAGCACAACATACCGGTACGGCCCCCTGCGCCCTGCCTCACCTTGCTCGTTCGAAACTCATCAATCACCACCACGCGCGCTGCGCAGCTGTTCGCCGCCAGCTTGCGGAACCGAGCGCCAGGGCCCAGCACCCCGCCAGCACCTTCGGTCGGCTGTTGACGCTGCCGCAACCGCCGGCGCTTGCGCTGCCCCTGCGCGCACAACCGTCGGTGGACAAATGCCCAAGATGGGGCCCTTTGAATGGGCCCTTTATATTGTACCAGCTGACGGTCACCCGCTACCAGCCGACGGTCACCCGCTCCTGCCCGATCCTCCTGGCGCGCACCACGCACCGCCTACGGGCTTCGCTTTAGGTGCATCACGCGAGCAGCGAGATATGGCGGATGTAACGCTCTCGCCACATGTACACTGCCACCCGCTTCTTGGGCGCACGCCATGACAGCGGCATCGGCATCCAGCTGCTCTATGACCGCAAACAGGAAAGAGCGGTCTATGATATTGTAGGCCGGGGCGACGTCCAGGAATGCGACAGCCGCGGAGCGGTGCTGCCGACGAAGGAGCAGAGGGTGCGTGGAGAAAACGCGCGTGTTGGCGCCAATGGATCGACCCGGGAGGTTGGCGCCAATGGATCCGACTGCTCCAGCGGGATGACGGCCGCCACGCCAGGACTGAGGCGGGCTGGCGAGGACACGCGTTGGCCCTTCAGGTCCTGGTGGGCAGCGAGTGCCAGCCTGGTGCGGTGCAGGCCAGGGCCGCCGGGGCGGCGGTGCCCACGGCAGCAGGCACAGGGTAGCGAGGCGGTGGTCTGAGGGCGAGTCCATGCCGACGGCTGCCGCCATTAACGTAGCGCATGAGGAGCGGCGGCAGGGGAGCTGAGCGGCGGAACATTGACGCGGCAGGGGAGCTGAGCGGCGGAACATAGACGCGGTCAAGCCGAGCCCCACTGCGTGCCGCGCAGACAGAAGACAGCAGACGTGCCGCGCAGACGATTGCGTATAGAGCACGCAGCGGCGAACCGGGCCGCTGTCCACGCGTCGACGTGCGCCCGGTCGGCGCCCGAAGAGCTGCCCAGAACATGCGCCACGAACTTGCTAGGCTACCAGCCAAAGCTACAGCTGCTGGAAGACGAAGGCATTGCGGGCCTTAGGGCTGCCGGCCGGCAGGTAGCAGCTGTGAAGGAGTCGCAGGTACCCGCCCCACCTGCACGAGAAGCTGGCTAGGCGTGGGCGGCCGGCAGTAGCTGCCGGTGGCATCTCCTTGTAGGACCAGCATGGAATCAGAGAAGGGTTGCCTGTGACGGCGTGCCCCGGGCGCCGCCAGCGGAGGAGGCCGCCGCCGCAGCCGGAGGCTGCAGGCGCGCCTGCCGCGCGGTCGGCGGCCGGCGCCGTCTGTCCGCTCCCAGCGACCGATCGGAAGGGGCCACCGGCACTGACCTCGGAACCTGTGCAACGCCGACGACGAGCAGCTGGCAGCGAGCTGAGCAGGCCAGCCACCGCAGCCGCAGGCCTGGTGGCTTTGCTTTGGGTCGATCTCAAATGTAACCCACGCCATTTCGAGGGGACACCCTGGTGACCGGTGCCAAGGCGCAGCAGGCCGCGGGCACCTCGGGCACGCACAGCAGAGGACCCGGCATGCCGCACACGCTTACAATCAGCCACAACCGTGACCAAATCCCGTGACACCGTACTTGTGCCCTCCACGACATGCCCGACTTGATGCCCAAGTTGCAGCTCGCCCCGACCGTGCCATGCCAACGGGCAGCAACACCGCACACACGCACGCAAAAACCCAGCACACGCGACATTCCCCGCCCGCCCGCCCTTGCACCCTTCACACCGACCAGGCCGGCCGCGCGCGACGCGCGGGGCCAAGGCCCGCCCTTGCTTGCACAACCGCCCGCGCTGCAAACAAAACTCAGATTGCATCAAAGGTTCCTTTGCACAGGTATGAACAGCCGTTGGGACGCATTGTCAGTGCGCCAGTGCATGTAGCATGCGTTTGGACGGCTCCGCAACGCCCGGGGGCGCGCGGCAGCTTACTGCGAGCAGTGTTGTACAGCCAAAACCAGGCAGCAGAGACCTCGAGACCCCTACCCGCCTAGCCCGACGGTGCCGCACCGACCCCAGCGTACCACCCTTGAGACTCCGCATCCGTACCCCGGCCAAAGCACGACACCCGCCGTCGGGTGCGAGGCACGCGCGCGTGCACAGCCGGCCCGCCAGATGGCGCGCGGCGTGTAGCAGCATCGGCGGAGCAGCATCGGCGGCGCAGCGCGGCGCGGCCGACGGGGCCGGCTCGCCGGCTGGCATGCCTTGCGCTGGACTCGCCACGCTGCCTCGGTGCCGGCGGGCGTGGTTTGGACCGGACTGGCACCCGGGTCGATTCGCTCACCGATCAGTACCAAGGCCGCCAGCAAGAGAGCGACGACCGCTGCTGCCTGGCCCTAATATGCAAGTGCTGCGGCATAGTGTTCCGTTAACCACCCATAACCAGCAAGTCCCCTAGATAGCCGCCACCGGCGCCCATCCAAACTCAGGCCAAAGCAGCAGTACCCAAAGCACGCGATAAAGCGTGACATGCATTAATCGAGCCGCGCCGGAGCCCGCGATCGCGATGGCCAAGCGCGGCTGCGATGCCAGCCGAAGGGCGCTAGCCGCGCAGAGACTACGCGACCCGACGCCCTGCAGGACGTGGCTTATGAGGGGCAACCGTTAGTGTATGCCTGTGCGCCTCCATTCTGACTAGACCAGCGTCCGTTTCGAGCATTGGAAACCCACGCGAACCCCGGCCGTTTCCAGGTCTGCTTCAGCAGTGTCCGCTAGGGGACAGCCTGCCTGCATGACCACATCTGCACAGGGGCCCGGTCCACGCGCGGCTTCCCGGCGGCCCCTGGCTTCTGGACATGCACTACACCGCATCACCACCAGCCACCGCCTGGCGCCTATTCACGTTCCGTAGTAATGCATAGAGACTCCTACACGGAGGGGAGGCGCGCCACCAGGCGGCGCCTGCCCTGGGCGGCCGGGCTCGCGCCGGCCTGCAAATCGCCTGGGCCAGCCGCCAGCCGCCAGCCCGCCACATGCCCCTACTTTGGCACTCATGTATGCGCAGGAGGCCGAGCCGAGCGCGCAGCGTCGCCAGGAGGGCCACCGCGCCGCCGGCCAGCGTTCGGCCGGGCCGAGGCTCCCGACCCAACACCAGGGCCGGGCCACGGACTCCGACCCACACGCAACGTCTGGATGGGGCGGGGCATGGATGCCAATCGGCTGCCGCAACCCGAAGGCCAGGCAGCAGCACGTGCTGCGGCCCTCAAAGCGTGCGCACCGGGTCGGCTGCCAATGACCGCCGCCGCCACCGAGCGCCACGCGCAAGGGCCGCCCGCCGGCCGCCGTCATAGAGGCTGCAGGCCTCCGCCGGCCTCCTGACGGCCTGCCGGCCGCAGCGCTGGGCTGCGGCCGCGGCACGGTGGTGGCGGTGGGCTGCTGCCGCCGTGGGGTGCCGGCGTCGCCGGCTCCTGCCGCCGCCTGCTTGCCAGGAACCGTGTACTTCTTGATTCCACGTGGAGCATGAGGCGAACGTGATACTTTGATGAAGGGCGCCATTTGCTGACCGGCCCGTGTTGGGTGCCAGGCCCGGTCGCCTAGGCCGCATGCCGGATGCGCTGGTCTTGCCCGTGTGCTAATAGTGCGCGGCGCCGCCTGGGCGCCGCCCGTCCCCTGGCTCCCCGCCCCAAACGTTGCACCGCCCCGACTACGTCCTTGCGCCGCCGGTTCGCGCGTCCTGGACCGAGGCCGAGCGGAGCCGGCCGTCGCAGGGGCGTTCACCGGCGCCAGGCGTACGGCGCCGAGCTGAGTACGGCACAGTGCGACATTCGTGCGTGCATGCATAGATGAAATACGAGTGTGCACGCGTTGGCCGGTCCGCGCCGTGGGGCGCGCCGTTGCCGTTGATGCATAATGGGTCCCCTTCTCGGGCCGCCGGCCCCCTCGGGAGCTCGGCACCATCGGGCCGCCGGCCCCCGCGGGCGGCAGCCCCATCTCTCCGCGCCGGCGTTGTGCCACTCCAGCGTTGCAGCCCCATGGCTCCTCGCCCTTGCTATGACCGGAATTGGCCGGATCCCGGCTGCGCGGTGCAGTCGTCGAAGCAGGTCGAAGCGGCCAACGGGCGTGGTCCACCACGGCGCTACTGCGTGTGCGTGGCCGGCGCCGACGGCAGGGCTCCGCTGGAGGCGAGCTCCATGATCAGCCTGCGGGCTCGCGGGCGTAGCGGGACGGCAGGCACGGCGGTCATGAACAGCACCACACGCTGCAAGGCGACACGGGCCGCGGTGGCGGTGAGCTCCGTGACCAGCCTGGGCGCGTCTGGGAGCCACAGCTGCAGGAGCGAGCGGCCCTCACTGCGCGTCCCAAGACTCGTGGCAAGGCTCGGCGCGCCAGCCTCGCCACTGCACGCCACGGTCATCACACGCCAACACACGCACTGCCCGCCGCCGCCTGCCTCCCTCACCTCTGCACGCCGCCGACCGCCGCCGCCAGCTCGGCCTGCGCCAGGTCTCCGTAGCCGGTGAGCGCCGCCACGGCAGCGGGCCACGGCGGGCTCTCGCCGCGCCGCAGGCGGCCGCAGTAGAGCGCGGCGGCGGCCACGACGCTGGGCCGGTAGTTGAGGAACTCGAGGTCCAGAGCGGCCGAGGAGAGCAGCGCGAGCAGCTCGGAGGGGGTGGGCTCGGCCCAGGGGCTGGGCGCGGCCTGGAGGAGGAGAGGGGCGAGGGGCGCGGGCGGCGGAGCGCGTGAGCGTGTCGCGTGGTGGGCGTGGTGGGCGTGGGGCGCGCCATAAACGATGCGGCAGAGCGCAAGGGGAGGCGAGGTTTGCCAGGGAGGGCGGCGCGTGGGTGCTCGGGAGCGCGGAGAGCCACGGCGCGGGGCAGGGGGCACGGAGTTGCGATGCCCTCCCGCCTCGGCTAGTCTGCTTCCGTCAGGCACCCCGCCGTCCGGGCGCCCATCGCATCTGTGCGCATTCACGCCTGGGACATCCCCAGCCCCGGTCAGTCCGCCGCCCACCTGAGTCTCGCTGGCCTTGGCCCGGCCGCCGCCGCCTACGCCGGTGTTGCCCGTCAGGCGGCGCAGGTAGAGGCGCAGGCAGCGCAGCGCGCTGATGGCGGCCGTGTCGGCGGCGAGCGAGGAGCGGATGTTGAGCTCCATGGACTGGAAGCCCAGCGTGGGCAGGCCGGTGAGCTGCGGGGGCCCGAGGACGACACGCACACACAGAGACACGGTGAGCAGTTGCAACACGGGCGCGCTACCTGAGTCACCCAACCCTGTCATATGATCACATCCAATCCTAAGCATGGCGCCCGACATGCATCGTGCGTGTGCGCAGCTCCGCCTGTGCTGCCCAGCACCACATGCGGGCTACGGCTAACGCAAGCTGAAGCAAGACCTCGTTGCACTTCCTACCTCCGCCCTAGGCATCCATACCCCAAACACAGCATGTCCCTGTACCCCGCCGGCCTACCTTCGCCATGCGCGTGTCCAGCTCCGCCTCCGCCGCCGCGCCGGAGGCGCCGCCGGCCGCCGCCGCGGCGGCGATGCGCAGCGCCGTCATGGAGGCCATGGAGAGCAGGTCCTCGTGCAGGTGCGGCGCCGCCGACATGAAGCGGTCCAGCAGCAGTACGGCATCGTGCGCCACCTGTGTGCCGTACAGAAACTGAGAGGTTAGGTGGTGAGTGGTAGGGAGGGCGTTGCGGCAGCGGTGGACCGGCGGCCGCGCTTGCTTTTTCCCCTGCTAGGCCGCCAGAGGGCCCCCCATGTGCGAGCTGAGAAGGCCGCCAGCGGGTCCCCACCAGCGCCTCTGCTCACCTCGTAGGGCAGGCCGAGCGTGGCCGCAACCTTGCGACGGAGACGGAAACGGAGGAGTGGAGGCACAGGGCGTTGGGTTCAAAGAGGCGTGCATGAAGGCAGAGCTAGAGCTAGACAGCGGCACACGTCGCCACGCCAATCCACGCCAGACCCCTGCGCCTTTCCCCTTGCCCGCTCTCTTGCGGGCCCTATGGGCTGGAGTAGCGGCCTCACCATCCCCACGCGGCGCGCCGCTCCCCTTTCAACGCCGCCTCACTCACCCCCACCAGGTTGGCCACCAGCTCCCGCCGCCGGCCCAGGTACGCTCCGCTCATCGCCGCCACGGCCAGGCAGTGGCTGCCCTCGAAGGACGCCACGCCGGCAAACGCGTCGCGGCAGGCCGCCTGCATGGAGTTTGGGCAAAGCGGGTGGCCACAAAGTATGATCCAGCACGGCCAGGGGCTTCGTTCATGGTCGGGGTGGTTGCTTTCGTTCAGGAGCGACATGGGCTTGTGCAAATGATCGCACACGGACCATGGCTAGGAGGGCAAGCAGGGATCGGGCATGCCCGGGGGCATAATATGGGTTGAGGTTGCGAAAGCAGCGACGAGGGTCCCGGCGCAGGCAACATCCCCAGCATGCTCGGGGGCTAGTAACTTGATCAGTTAGAAGGACAGGGACTCGCGGACGTTGCGGCGGCTGGCCCCCCCGGCGCAGCGCAACTCCACAGCCCCGCCCACCTCCAGCGAGGCGTCGCGGGCACTGTCCTCCTCGGCGCCCTGCAGCGCTGCCGCCATGATGTCACGCCCGCCGCCGCCGGCTCCTGCCGTACCGCCCGCCGTACGGCCGCTGAACGGCAGCAGGGCCAGGCCCGCCTCATCCGACAGCAGCCAGGCGCCCAGGTCGGGGCCCGAGGCCTCCAGCCGGAGCGATGCGGCTGCGACCGAGTCCTGTGGGGAGGCGAGAGGAAGCACGGCGGTGCGCAAGGTTGGCGGCAGGCCGCGCATAGTGGCAGCAACGACCCGTGCCTCCACCCAGTGACCGGCGGGCCGCTCGCCAGGCGCCGAGCCCTCACACACACCTCAAACTGAACACGCTCGCCATACCCATAACAGGCATATGCACATCGTACTTCATGCATTGCAGCCACCTGCAAGGCCCTCGCACCCGTACGGCCGAACACCGGCCGCCAGACAGGCGCCGAGCTATCTCTCACACGCTTGCTCACACACGCCCGTGACCACAGCATATGCACCACCTCCATGCTCGCGGCTCGCCCTCGCACCTGTATGGCCTTAAAGGGCGACCCACGGGCCGCCAGCCAGGCGCTGAGCGCGTCCCGCAGCGGCGGCCACGGACCGCCGTCGCGGCCGGCGCGCGTGCGCGCAAAGCGCAGCACGAGCCGCGCGGGCAGCGCGTCGGGGCCGGACTCGATGGCGCGCTCCCTACACGGCGATTGAGAACAGAGCAGGATTTGCCAAGCACCCAGGACGCCACACATGTATGGCATCAGAAGTGCAGCGCGCTGGACGCGACGACACGCTGTCGCTTTCCAAGGCACCCGGCCCATGCGCACCTGTACTCGGAGAGCAGCAGCAGCACCGGCACCACCGCCGAGCCCGTGGCCAGCGCTGCCAGGTGGAGCTCGGCAACCTCCCCGCCGCCGCTTCCGCCAGCCCCGCCACCTCCGCTGGCGGCCGCCTCTGCCAGCGCCGCCAGAGTGGCGGCACTGACGCCGCCTCCACCAGCGGCGGCGCCGCCCGGCGGCGCCGCCAGCACGGGCCGGACGTGGCCGGCCGCGAGCGCGGCAGCGTGCAGGGCGGCGGCGCGAGCCTGGGCGACAGCGACGCCGCTGTCCCACAACGCGTCGACGATGGCGGCGTAGACGACGTGGTCGGTGCGGCAGCCCTGCTGCAGCATGCGTTCAAAGGCCTGGGGCGGGGGGCGGGGAAGGGCATAGGGTGGGATAGGTACGGGGAAAGGCAGGGCGGTCGCTGGCGGGCATGGCTGCATGCTGCGGCACGAGGACGACCGACCAGGCCTTTTTCGGCCGAGGCCCGCGTATGAGGGGGGCCGGCATTGGGTGGGTGCGTAATGGGAGAAAGGAGGCACGGGCAGAGAAGGTTCCAAGGCAGCGCGTGGAGGCAGCGCCATGAGCTACGAGCCGGGGTAAGCTACATGCGCGGGACAGCGATCCCCGCCCGTGCGGGTTGGGGGTGCGCTGCGGCGATGGAGCCATCGGCATGGGCCCTCCCAGCCGTGCGCAGAGCCACCGGATGCCGATGGCGCGGTGTCTCCACAATGCCTCCCGTCGCACCTGCAGCGCCCTGCGCCACTGGCCGCCCTTCTCGTATGCGTTTATGAGCGCCGTGTAGGTCACAACGTCGGGCTCGCAGCCCTGGCGGGAGGGCGCAGGGGAGGGCCGGGGACAGCGTTGCTGCGTCGCGGCGCGTTGGACATCCGTCCACGTGCTCCCCTTCCCGCCCCCTTGTTTGCGACACCTGGCGCTGCAGCTGCAGGAACACGCCGCAGGCCACGAGCGCACCCACGGGTGGTACTCTATTTCGGCCCTAAAAGTCGAACACACCCGCATGGTCCTCTGCCCTGCCCCTGCCCACCCCCCGCTGCGCCAGGCACCTGGCGCTGCATCTGCAGGAATCCACGTGCACCTCCTCCGCATCCTCGCCCGCCACACACGCCCACCCCGCCCGCTTCCCCCCACCCTGCCCTCCACCACCGCACCTGGCGCTGCAGCTGCAGGAACACGTCCGCGGCCCGCTCCCACTGGGCCCCGGCCGCCAGCGCAGTGA
>BDDC01001038.1:1652-31201 GCA_001662425.1 Chlamydomonas sphaeroides | reverse complement strand
CGGGTCGGACCTGGCGGCGCTGGCGGCGGCCGCCGCCGCCGCCGCAGAGCCCGCCGCCGCAGAGCCGGCCGCCGCAGCGTCGGCGCCGTCGACGTCGGCGTCGGCAGCGGAGCCTCCGGCTCCGGCGCCGTCGCCGTCACGGCGGCCGCGCAGCCTGACGTCTCTGGCAGACGTACACGCGGCGGCGGCGACGGTGCCGCCGGCGCACCGGCCCAACGGCCGGGCCGGTGGCGCCGGCGAGGTCGGCGGCGGCGGCGCTGCCTCGGACATGGAGGTTTCCGTGGGCACCAGCGGGGCTGGCGGCGGCGGCGCGATGGATGTCGAGTCGGGGCCGGCGGAGGTGACGCAGCGGCGGCCTGCGGCGGCGGCGGCGGCGGCCGAGCCAGCGCCGTGCGCACAACAGGACAAGGCGGAAGCGGCGGCCGCGCCGGCGGGTAGGCCTCGCTAGCCCGTGTGCCTCCGAGCTGCAGTACGAGCCGCCCGGGGGACAGCCTCCATGCACGCCGGTTGGGCGGTGTGCGTTTGGAGGTTGCAATCTCGCTCGTCGCTCGTTACTTGCTCAGTGCATCTCCTCCACTCGGACCTCGGCCTGCCGCTGCCGCTTCTCCCTCTATCCTTCCTCCTGCTCCCTCCAGCTACCTCCCGCCGCCGCTGGCAGCCGAATGCGCGAGGAGCCCACGAACACGCGGCAACAGAAGAATATTTGTTGATTCACCCCCTGCCTCCCTTCCTGCCTCCCTTCCTGCCTCCCGCCACCTGCCTCACTACAGGGCCCCTAGAGGCCGAGCCCGCGACCGCCGCCTCCGCCCCTGACCGCGACGGCGACGCCGCCACCTCCGGCCTGCCGCCCTACCTGGCGTCGGCGATGGTGTCAGCGGCGCCGGCGGGCGCCTCCTCGTCGTCGTCGCCCAGCTGCAGCGGCGGCGGCGGCGGTGCGGCACTGGCGCTGGGCCCCGCGGACTGCGCGCTGGCGGGGCCCGGCTGGCGGCTGCCGGCACACAAGGCGGTGCTGCAGGGTGAGGGCTGGTGTCTGTTGGTTGGGGCAAGGTTTGTCATCCATGTGCGTGCTACGTAGAGCAGTACGGCAGTACGGCAGTACGGCAGTACGGGCAAGGCGGTGCGCACGGCTGCCGGCTCAACAGTGCTGTGTGATGCAGGTGTGAAGGAGGTTCCTTGTGTTGGTGCCGGCGGCTGTCGTCGCGTCAATGGCGGCGTGTCCTTGGGCCTTGCCCCGCGCCCCTCCCTCCGTGCCCTCCCCTTTCCGCCCTCGACAGCGCGCCAGTGCCCAGTAGCTGGCGCGACGGCCCGCCTCTTGCGGCTCTACCCTGCTTGCAAGGCCCCTGCCACCCCGTGCTCCGTCCAACGCCTGCGCCTCGCTCCCTGCCCTCCCCTCGCCGCCCGTGTCTGCCTTGCCTTGCCTTGCCCCCCGGACAGCGCGCTGCGAGCTGCTGCGCGCCCACATGGGCAGCGGCATGCGCGACTGCGGCGTGGACGAGTACGCGGTGGGTTGCGGGCCGCCCCCGTCACCCATTGGTTGTACGATGCACGTGTTCTATGTGACGCGGCATATCTCGCGGACTGCGACGTGTCGTGGACTGCGGCGCAAACGAGTGCGCGGTGGGCTGGGCCGTGCGGTCCCTATATCCCATTGGTCAAACGATGTATGTGTTATGTGTGTGTTATGTGTGTGTTACGTGTGTGACGAGGCACATCTCGCGGGGTGGCGTACGTCGTGGACTGCGGCACCGAGTGTGTGCTGCGGTGAGACCCCGGCTGCCGGACGGCACGCGCAGGAGCGCAGCGCGTGTGCTCCTGCAAACGGGGGCTCGGCGCAGCCCCGTGTGGCGGGCGGCGTGGCCTCCCGCCCTTGCCAGCCGACCCACCACCCCCATCTCTCTCTCTCTCTCTCCACAGGTGCCCCCTGCCGTGGACCGGCGGGATGCCGTGGAGGCCTTCCTGCACTACGTCTATCTAGTGCGATAACTTGGGTCGATCTGGTGTTATGCAACCGTGTGATTTTCTAACAAGCGTACATACGGTTATGCTCGCGTGGACGACCGAGGCCGTCCTGCGCTACGTCTGCCGTCCGTTGGGGCACGGGCAGCGCGGTGGTTGTAAGAGGGGCCCGCCTCTCTGCCCTCCGGCGCCACTCGCCTGCCGCCCCTGCTGCCCCTGCCTGACCCTGCCGCTGCCGCCCCCTGCTTCCTTCCAGGACTGCCTGCCGCCCGGCGGCGTGGACTCGGAGGTGATGCCGCAGCTGCTGCACGCCGGCATCTACTACGGCTGCCACAGGTCAGCGCCACCCTACCTGTGATGCGCCCTTATGTTATGGTCGTTATGGTCGTTACTATGGTCGTATTATTGTATTATATGTATGTATTGTATGTATTATCGTATGACGACAACCTGCCATAGCAAACGCAGCTGCTGCACGCCGGCATCTACTACGGCTGCCACAGGTCCGTTTGGGTACCCCTGTGTACCCCTGGTTGTTTCATGGCCATGACGTGTCGCATCTTCATCACCATCACAACCATTATGACGACAACCTGCCCGAACCCGGGGTGGCATGGGTGCGGCATGGGTGCCCCTCCCCGCCCCCATAAGCCATTGAACTAGGATTTTTGCGGTCGCGAATCCCCGCGACGGCTGGCCAACGATGCCACATTCCTTGCCTGCGCCCACCGCCCCGTCCCTCCTTGCCCCCAGGCTGGTGCGGCTGTGCGAGAGCCTGCTGGCGCGGGAGCTGGTGGCGGCGGGCCGCCCGGGCGCCGAGCCGGGCGTGCTGGCGGCGGCGGTGGAGGCGGCGGCGCCGCTGCTGGCTCTGGCGGACGAGGGCGGCCTGGACGCGCTGCGCGGGGTGGCGCTGCAGTTTGTGAGTCGGGGGCTGCGGCTGCGGCTGCGGCTGCGGCTGCGGGGGATGCGGTGGGGGCCGCCAGCCGTAGAGTGGGGGGTTTTACCCTCCTCGGCGCGCGATCAGGAGACGATCCACGTCCGGCAGAGCCAGCCGGGGGTGGGGCCCCCACGGTCGGCCCCTCTCGGTGTGCGGCGGCGCAGCGCGTACTTGCAGGTACCTGCGCCTTCGCGTGTTCCACTCCCATCTCCGTCCTCTTGCCTTCGCCTGCCAACCCCCACCTCTCACGCCCCATCGGCCTGTAGACCACTCCCCAGCCGTGGCCGCCGCCTACGGCTACCGGGCACTGCCTGCCCCTCCCCTTCGCCCGGTGCATTGCCTCCATCCGCGCCCTCCGCTCCCCCTCGCCTCCCCTCTCGCCCGCTTACATCCCCCCTCCCATCCCTCCACCCCTTCTCCGACCGCAGGCCCTGGACCACTTCTCCGCCGTGGCCGCCACCGAGGGCTACCGCGCGCTGCCTCGGCCGCTGGTGGACTCCCTGGCGGCGGAGGCGGTGGGCCGCTACGGCGGGCTGCTGCGGCAGCTGGAGCGGCTGGCGGTGGGCGGGCAGGGCGGCGGGGCAGGGGCAGGCAGCGACAAGTCGCCGGATGAGTGAGGGACAGGTAGGGGGCAGAGGGGGTGGGATGGAAGGAGGATGGAGGATGTTGGCGCAGGGTCGGGTGGGGCGCGGAAGGGGCGAGGCGTAGGAAGTATGGGCCGCGGGGTGGGGGCGCTCAGGGCTGAGGGAGGGCCTTGTGTGCGCCAGGGAGGGGCGCCGGGGCGACCACAGGAGAGCGGCGTGTGGTGCGGGGTGCCGGTGGGGAGCAGGAGTTGGCAACTGCCGATGGGGAGCATGGGTTCATAGCTGCCGTGCCAAAACGAGCGCCCGCGGCGGGGTTGGCGGCGGAGGAGAGAGCGAGGGTCCAGGACCGGGGGGGGGCGGAAGCACTGGGGCCTATGAACTGCGGGCATCGCGGCATAATGTGCTTACACACTGCGACATGGCAACGGCGATGGCGATGGCGATGGCAGCACGGCGGCAACACGATGAGCGCTCGTTGGGCGGGGGGGTCAGGCGGCGCGGCGTGCCGCGAACAGGCTGGCGGCACCTCATGGCAGCGATGACGGCGGGGCGTGCATCGTATGTACGTTGCTGCAGCGGACTGGCTGGCTGGCCTCTGGCCGGCGCAAGGGCCTCTGGCCTGGCAGGGACGGCTTGATTGCTTCACAAGCTACGCTCGCATGCTGACGCAGGCTGCTTCCAGCTTTGCTGGAGCTTGACGTAGTTTTGGGGGCGGGGCCGCGGCGTTCTGCGTCCGTTGCTTGTGTCTGTGTTGCCTTCTGTAGCGCCCCTGTAGGGCCCCTGTAGCGCCATAGAAGACTGGCTACACAGTGCATCGTGGGTGGGGGTTGGGGGCTGAAATTGTGTGTACGGTAGGATGATTGCTGTGTACGTTGCAAGCACTCGGTCGGCAAGCAGCCCAACATCGTCGCAGGCGCCGCAGCCCGCTCTAGGCAGCCGCAGGACTTTGTTTGTGCATCCGCTCAGCAAGAGGGCGAGAGCCCCGCCGGGATGGCGGCCATGGTGTCCCTCCGTGGCGTTCGGACACCGTCCCGGCTGCAGCCTCTGCTCTGCCTTGCCGATGCTCCAACAGCACCCACGTCTTGCCTCGGTTACGCGGGTTCAGGTTGCATGTCACCGACGGTACGTACCGAAATGGCGGCCAGCGACGCCTCCACCCAGCTCAGGAGGCATGTGGCCTTCCAGCCCCGGTTCCAGGCAAGGCGCGGGCCCCGCTCCTGGCCTGCCTGTATTGACACAACGTGTTCCTACTTTGACTTCGTTCTAGCTTGTTAGAAAGGGTTAGAAACGTGTCTTCGGCACAGCACAGGTCCGGAGGGGACACATCCATCCCCATGGCTCCGCCAGCGCGCCTCGGGCGCATCCCCGGTGCCATGAATCCGGACAGCCACTCGCACCGCTCCCGGATTGCTCTCCTGCCATCTCGAGCATTACCATTCTTACCCATCAGCTGCCGAATGTGCGGGAAATACAGACTTCGTACTAAGTCATGACATGCCGCGCTAGCAGCAAGCGCGTCCCAGCGAAGCCCCCACCCAGCTCAGGAGGAATCCAGCCCCAGTTCCGGGCAAGGCGGCGGCCCCGCTCCCACTCCCCTGCCGCCCAATGCCGGACGGCACCGCAGACCCCAGACCGCGCCACTTGTGGCAGCACTACCGCCACACCGCGGATGCTCCTGGCATCCGAGGATCGCCTCCTGCACCGCCTGTTACAGATGGCAGCGAAACAGAGGACTCGCTACTCGAAAGAGCCCATGCCAACGAACCAGCGGAGCCCACTACACCAGCCAGCCGCTCAACCCCGTTAGTTACCAGCAGCCCAGCCGCGTGGGCTCGTCCGCCCTGCACACCGCCACCACCAGCTGCATGAACGCACTCCTCGCCCGCCCTGCGCCGCCGCCGCCGCCGGTCGCTGCGCCGCCCTGCGCCGCCGCCTGCGGCGGCCACAGCGCCAGGCGGCGGCCCGCCGCCGCCGCCAGCGCGCCCTGCAGCGCATCGTGGTACTGCGCCGCCGCCGCCGCCAGCTCGCTCGCCACGCCGCCGCCGCCGCTGCTGCCACCGCTCAACTCCGCCAGGTCCTCCAGCTGCGCCAGCATCATCAGCTGGACGACCACCTCCGGCTCGTCCTCGTCCAGCACCGCCGCGGCCAGCTCCAGCGCGGCGGCGTCGACGGCGCCGCCGCCGCGCCCGGCCGCCGGGCCGCCGCCAGGCACGCCGTCGAGCTGTGCGGCCCGGCCGCACCCGGTGAGGCCCAGCAGGCCGCACAGCGCGGCGTTGAGCGCGGCGTCGCGGGCCGCCAGCCAGCCGGAAGGGGGCGCGTCCAGAGGTGCGTCTGTGGCGGGGGACCACGGGGGCCAGGTGGGGCTCGGCATGCGGGTCGAGCTCCCCGGCTGGCTGGGCTGGCTCAGGGACCTGGTCTCAGTCACAGGATCTGGGACAAGACCACCGGTTCGCTCAGCCCCGCCGGGCCGCTGGCAAGGTGAGCCACGTCCACAGGTATCGACAGGACAGTGCAACGCTCGCCTGGCGCGGCCCTCGACATGACGCATACGTTTTAACACACGCACATCGTGATGCATAAGCCAACACCATAGTAGGTTAATGATAAGCTAGAACGAAGTCAAAGAAGGAACATCGTAGGTATCCTGGACACGACGTGTTGGGACAAGTGGACCGCGCGCACCTGATACCGTCCCCTGCCGCCGGCGCGCGTCCTCCACCACCGCCACCAGCTCCCGGCCGACGGCCTCGCCCGCACACAATAGCGGCGGCCGCGGCGCGCGGGTCGGGCGCCCGGCAGGCCCAGCCGGCGAGTGGTCCACCACCTTCATGCCTGAGGGGGCAACGCAAGGGCGGGGCCGGCAGTTGGGCGCTGGGAGCCAGAGGCTGACCCCGGGCCGCGGCAACCCCACAGCCACCTGAATGCACTGACACACACGTTCTACCTTACACCGACACACACGCGCAATGCCCGGAGGTGTGCAACCGTGGGTTGGGGCCGGAGCCTGCAGGCACCGACGCACGCAATGACGCATCCGGCCCGGGGGGTGGCCGCGGGCGGTGGAAGCGGCGCGAGGCAGAGCAGCCAGGCGGACACATGGGGGCGGGGGCAGGAGAGCCCCACGCACCCGTCCCCACCTGTGGCCGCCGCAGCGACCAGCGTGCACAGCGCGCGAGCGCACGCACCCCGGCACGCCGCCGGCCTCCCGAAGCACCATGACCCTCCCCAAGCACCATGACCCTCCGCAAGCACCATGACCCTCCGCAAGCGACATGACCCTCCGCAAGCGACATGACCCTCCGCAAGCGACATGACCCTCCCCAAGCGACATGACCCTCCCCAAGCACCATGACCCTCCGCAAGCCCGACTGATCCCACCTAGGGGCACCACCGCCAGCCCACGACCGCTGGCGCCAAGCTCGCAGTTGACCTGCGGTTGCGGCGGTTGGGCAGTGTGGGCGCTGGTGTCGACTCTAGCTGCGGCCTGCCGGCGGCTGAGGTGGGGCGCCAGGACCTTGCCGGAGCCCTTGGCCGGCCTTGTGTCGGACAGTGCAACAGCGACAGCACCCAAGCTAGGGCCGGACCCTGGGCCGGCAGGCTCCCTCAGCAAGCAGCCCCACCTCCGCTAGCACAGCGAGTGCCGCGTCCAGAGTGGGCAGCCCCAGCCGGCTGGCGCTGCCTGAGTCCATCGCCGTGTCCACCAGGAGGGCGCCGCTCAGCTGCAAGCGGCGCTGCAGGCCGCTGCAAGGCATGGGGGGAGAGGAAGAGAGAGACGAGTAGTAGGAAAGGGGAGCACGCAAGTGGGGAGCACGCATGGGCACGGGCGCCCCATGTGCGCCTCGTGCGCCTCATGCATCACATGCATCTCATACATCTCATGTGTCTCATACATATCACTCATCTCACCTGCCTCATGCATCTCATGTGTCTCATGCAACTCATATGACTTCACGCGTCTCATGCTTCTCATGCGTCTCATGCAACATGAGAGTCTCGTGTGTGTCATGTGTCTTGTGGGGCTTGTATGTGCGACTCGTGCGCCTCATGTATCTCATGTATCTCATGTGTTTTGTGCGTCTCATGCACTCATGCGATGCTCGTGTCGCGACGGCAATGTAGCGTCCAGCGTGGCTCCACAGAGCGGCGTGCGCCACGATATGGCTCCCCGCACGGGTGTCCCAGGGCCGCACCCGAGCTCGTCGTCATAGGGGTGGCTGCCAGAGGGCTCGCGGAGCCGACCCGCCCGCTCCAGCAAGGCCTCCGCACACCCAGCGGGCAGCCGGAGCAGCCGCGCCAGCAGCGGCCGCGCCTGCGCACGCAGAGAGGGCCGCGTGTGTGTTTGTGACAGAGCGGTCGCTCGACACAGAGCCGTGGATGCCTGCTCGCCGCTGCTGCCGCGGCCGGTGCGCCGTACCCCGTGCTGTTGGAAGACCCCATGCGTCTCCCAGCCACGCAGCCACGCACCTCAGCGGCCAAGCCCGGCGCTGCTGGCGCCGGCGGCGGCAGCAGCTGCAGCGCCAGCCGCCCGCACCGCGGCCGCGGGTCCGGGCTGCCGCCGCCGCCAGCGCTGCCGCCGCCGCTGCCCTCGGCGGGGCGCTGCAGCCAGCCGGGGCCGCAGGCAGAGGCCATGACCTCCAGCCCCACCCTGCGCAGGCTGCCCACGGCAAACGCCGCCAGCATCAGGCCGTGCACGGCGGCCGCATCGGCGGCGGCCAGCGTTGGTCCGACCTGTAGCGGCGCCCCGGGGCGGCAGGATGCAAGTTGAAGTGAGACGTGTTGAGGAATCAGTCCAGTGGACGGGCCTCGGCCCCAGGGCGGCGCGCTCCCGCACATAGGCCTCGGCGCCGTGCCGCAGGCTCCTGTGCTGGTCGCCCGCGCCGGTCTTCCTGGAATTACCCAAGCCAACAGGCCGCGCCCTCCCCCTCCCGCCACCGGCGCTCACCCCGCCCCGCCAGCTGTCCGCCGCCAGCAGCGCCCTCGCCAGCGCCAGCCGCGGGCCGTACAGGCGCATCCGGTGCCCATCCAGCAGCAGCGGGGCGCCGCCGCTTGGGTCACCAGGGCCGCCGCCGGGGCCGCCGCCGTCCACGCCGCCACCGGCAGCAGCCAGGCGGGCCGTGGGGTGGGGCTGCGCCAGCGCCTCCGCCAGCGCCGCCGGCAGCGCCTCCAGCGCCGCCGCCCCGACCGCAGGCAGCCGCGCCACCGCCGCCAGCTGCCGCCGCTTGCGCGCAACCCCGTAGGCCTCCGGCTCCACCTCCAGCCCCGCCGCCAGCCGCCTGCCGAGCGCCAGCTCCGCCGCCTCCCGCGCCTGCTCCTCGTCGTCGCTGTCCGGTCCGCGGCCGCCACCCCAGTCGGCGACGTTGCGCGCGAGCACCACCTGCAGCACTGGCGCCAGGCGGCGCACCGCGCGGCGGTAGGCCATCGCCATGTCCCACAGCGGCGGCCCAGCCGGGGGCTCGCCACCGCAGGCGGCTGACGCGGCCGAGGCCGCCGCCGCTGCGGCTGCTGCTGCTGCTGCTGCGGCGGCGTCCACGCTTGGGTCCATGCACGCCTGGCGGCACGATGGCAGGGGCCAGGAGGGTGCGGTTTGGGTGATGGGCCCTTCATGCGCGCGCACGAGCGCCAGCCGCCGTTGCGTCGGCCGCCCCAGGGCCGCCCACGCCAAAGCCGCCATCGGCCCACTGCTGCCCCTACCCTCAAGCCACGCAACCCAAGCCCAATTCGGAACATGGGCCACAGCCCGGCCCCCCCAAGCCCGGCAGCGCCTCCGAGCACGGGTTGGTTTCCAAGCGACCATGCGCCAACCAGGCCTGCTACAGACACACACACACACACACACCGTAGGCCGCAGACTGGCGAACCCCCACATCCACGCGCTGCACCAGCCATTGGCCATTGCCCGATAGCCTGGACAATGACACTCCGAGCCACACCGCACAGCAGAGCAATGACGGCGACGACAACGACGACAGCGGCGCAGCATCCGCGTCCCACACCTGGCAGTGGACTGCCGTTAGGTTGGTGCACAGCAACCTCAGGGTCGCGGCCGGCAGCGCTGGCTGCGGCGGAGGCAGCGGCGCGCCAGCCGCGGCCTCCTCGAGCCCAGCGTGCTCCGCAGCGCCGGCCGGGGCAGGGGGTGCCGCGGCGTGCCGAGGCCGCCGCGGCGGTACGGCCGTGTCTGGCGGCGCCTCGGGCTCGTCTTGGCTTAGGCAGCACCGCAGCAGGGCGGTGGCGACAGCCGCCAGCACGGGGGCGCTGGTCAGCGCGGCGCCGGGGCCACGCGTGGGGACGCCGCCGGAAGCTGCCGTCCTGCCGTGCGTGGGCCCCCACGACGCGCCGGTGTGGTGCTCCTGGGGGTGTGGGTTGCGGCCGGTGGAGCCAGGACGCGTTGCAGGGTGCGGCGGAGGAGGAGCGCGTGGGTGCGGGAGGAGGGGAGCGCCAGGGCGGCGGCCGCAGGGGGCATGCGAGGGCGACGGCAGCCGATGGCGATGGCAGGCGAGCAAACCCGAGTCCAGGCCATGCTCAACCCAGGACCGGCCGCTGACCCATTGCCTCCCTCGCCCTCCCCTACCTGGCGCAGCCACGAGCCCCCGGCCCCATGCCCCGCCCCTGTTGCCCGCGTTCCTTTCCTGCCTCTCCTCCCCGACCCACATGACCCTCGTCATGCCCAACCCTCTCCTCCCCGACCCACATGCAGGTCCGCCAGCAGGAACGCCAGCAGCCGCAGCTCCGGGTAGCTCAGGTCGGGCGGGCCGCCTGTCGTTGAGGGGGCGGGCGCCGAATGGTCATGGGCCTGTGGGCCCGCCGCCGCAGGCTGCGGCAGCTGCATCACGCCGCGATGTCCTGCCTGCCGGCCAAACGCAACACGCAACACGCAACAGGCGACAGGCGACCCGCAGCCAGCAGCCCGCACTGTCCATGCACCGGTAGTTGCGGGCCCCCGCTTAGCGCACCGTGTTGCCTGACGCGCGCGTCATAGCGCCGCCACACATCCCCAGCAGCATCAGCACCAGTGGAAACCCACCTGCACCGCCACATACTCACAAAGCGCCCAAGTGGACCCATGCCCGCCCCCACGTAGGCCCATGCCCCCGCCCCCGTGTGTGCGCACCGTAGTGACGGACCAGCGCGCCCGCCAGCGCCGCCTGCATGGCCAGCAGCCGGTGCTCCAGCAAGGGCGGCACACTTAGGCCCGGCCACGGCCCCGCCGCCCAGCCGTCCACCGCCAGCCGCAGCAGCAGCAGCGCCACGGCGCAAGGGCCCGGCGCCGCGCCCGCCTGTTGGGGAGCGGTGAGCGGGTGCAGGTCCGGAGCAGCGCCCGCAACGTGCCCCGACGCTGTCGATACGCTGACGACAGACAATGGACAAGACAATGGACTACATCGACTCTGGCGGCGCTGCACGGACTCTGGCGACGTGCCGTCCGGAGGCTGGTCGGGGGCAGCGCTGCAGCGAGGAGGCTGCGCTGCTGCCGGCGCGGTGTGCACGGCTCTGCGGTCGGGGGCCCGCGTGGCAGGGCGCGGCGAGGGCGGGCTGCCGGCGAGGGCGCGTGGGGCGGGCCCCGAGGCCTCAGCTCCTGGGTGCCGGCCGCAGGCGGCTTGGGGGCCGGGCAGCTGCCAGGCGGGTGGGGGCTGCAGGGCGCGAGCTGGCGGCGCAAGGCCTGGCCGCGTGGGACGAGCGAGCACCGCGATGCGCTGTTGCTAGCCGGGTGCCGGCGGGTGTGCGCCGCTCGCGAGGCCGCGTCCGGGCGCTGGGCCTTAGTCGGGGCACATTCTTGGGTCGCTGATGGAGCGGCGGAGAGCAGGAGTGTGGCCGCAGGGCCGGCGCGGGTCGGGCGCGCGGTGGGAGCCACGCTGGGGGAGGGCCGCACCTGATGGACGACGCCCTCGAGCACCGACGGCAGGCCCACAGCCGGGCCGCCGCCACCGCTGGCGCTGCCGCTGGGCCTGGCGCCGCCGCCAGCGGCGCTGCCGCCGACGGCGCCGCCGGCCCAGGGTCGGACCGTCAGCTGCTCGCACAGCCCGTACACGTCCGCCGACATGAGCGTGTCGTATATGGCCTTGAGCAGCTGCCTGGACCGCTCGCGCCCCTCCTTCAGACTGGCGCCCATGTGGGCTGCCGGCGGCGCGCCGCCGCCGTGTTGCCGCAGCGGCTCGGCCCGCTGCGCCCGCCAGCCCGCGCAGCGGCGCCGCTCCAGCGCGCGCAGCTTCAGCAGGTTCTGGATAGTCTTGCAGAGGGCGCCGAGATCGGCTGGTTGGTTGGGGGCTGGGGTTGGGGATGGGGATGCCCCGGGTATGGGTAAGGGCGCTGCGGCGGCTGGGAGGGGGGTGTCCTGCTTGGCGTGTGGGATGGTGGCGGGCGAGGGCTGCGGCGGCGGAATGGCTGGATGCGACGCGGTGAGGGCTGCCGTGGCGGCGGCGCGCAGGTGCGGGCGGTAGGCGGCGGCCGCGGCCCAGGCGGAGCGGAGGTGAGCTGCGCCGCGATGCGCGGCCTGCCGCTGGCAGCGGCCGCCGAGCAGGGAGGGCGGTACGCCTGCGGCCGCTGCGAGCGCCTTGCGCCGTTGGAGAGCCTCCAGCGATAAGCCAGGTCCTGCATACGATGATGCCGCGCCGGCTGTTGGGGTCGCTACACTGGGCTCCGAGTCCGCGGCCTCCGTCCGCGGCAGTCGCGCCCAGGGTGGTTGTCCGCTCATGTTTGTTCAGAATGGTGCATTCTTTGTTATGGACCTTCGTAATTTGATTGGTGACGCAAATGCGCCATTTCAGCGCAGTTTCGCATAGGCTCGTTTGCGCGCTGAACTAGCTGCACGCATCTTTTCAGTTATCAGTAAAGAGGCTCCGCTATGGCAAGAGGGATCAGGGCACGAACCCCTGCCTGCTTCCCCCCTCGGCGATTTGTCGCCCCCCCTTTCCCCCGTCTAGCGCTCCGCTCCTCCACGGCCGTGCGCCCCAGGCTACCTGCAGGCGAGCTGCCCCCCTCCTGAGCGGGCGCGCGGCGCTCTCCCTGACGGGCTCGTTTGGCCAGCCAATGCGCCTGCCGCCAGGCCCGGCGGCGCGGCGTCCCCCCCCCCAAGGTGGATTGGAACATCTGTAGTCCCGTCCTGCCGCCAGCGGGGGACGGGAGCCACCGGGGATCGGACTGGGCGCAGGCCCTGCGCTCGCCACGGGACCGCGGGTGCGCAGACCAGCGCCCCCCTTGTTGTCCGTTGGTTGATTGGCCAGCGCCCAGGGCGGTGCGCACTGCCAGGAGCGGAGCACGTGCAGCTGCTGCACGACGCTCGGCATGCCGCGACGGCCGCAACAGGAACGTCAAAGCCCGCGTTCCTGCTCGGCGCTTTGCTCAGTATCAGCATCGCGCGTTCCGCGCAACACGCACCAACGGAGCGGCACTCGCGCGCCCCGCCCCGCCACCGCACCTCCTCCGTCACCCCTGCCTCCCCTCCTCGGTGCTCCCAGCCACCCCCCGCCCGTCAACCACCTCCTCCTCCGCATCCTCCTCCGCTGCGGACCCCGCAGCGCCCCGCTGCCGCTCCTCCAGCGCAATCATGACCAGGCATAGCCGCCCCCCCGGCTGCGAGCCGCGCAGCTCCGACACATCCAGCAGCCGCTGCGCCAGCTGCTGCATCAGCTCCCGCAGCGCGCATCCACGGCCGTGCTCCGCAGCGTCATGCAGGCAGGCCTCGCTGGCCTCGCCCGCCTCATCGTCACCGGGGGTTCCCACCAGTCCAAGCAGCTGCGCGATGCCGTGGCGTGTGCCCACGTCGCGAGCCAGCTCCAAGGACGGCGGCAGGCAACCTGGCTCCAGCGCGGCCAGCTTCTCTGCGGGAGGGCGGGACGGACGGCGGACGGCGGACGGTGGGAGTGCGCGAGGCGTGGGGTGCGTGCCGGCTTGCTCTCCCTGAGCCCGCTTGCCTCGGCAGCAGCCGCCAACCGCCAGCCGGCGGGCGCCAACAGCCAACCGCCAACCGCCAACCGCCAACCGCACCTGCTGGTACGGTGCCCCGGAAACTCCAGACCGTATGAGCCACCGCCCCCTTGGCCTGGTACAGCTGCGGCTCACGCTCCAGCCCCACCGCCAGCGGCAGCAGCAGCACATCGCGACCCTTGCACCGGAAGTCCGCCACCACCTGCGGGCGGGGGCGAGCCAGCCGTCAAGACGTGATCGATGGCGCCGACAGAGCCTATAGAGCTGGATGGTCGACCATATCGATGGAGTCGGGTAAAGCAACGACGGCTGGCGCCAGGCGCAGGCGGTGCGGCGGCGGGCCCATCCAGACGGCCTGCCCGGCCTGGGCTGCCACGGCCGCTAGGTGTGGTGCGGTGGCATGGGCGTGGTGGCATGGTGGGGGTGGCATGGGTGGGGGTGGCATGCAGATGACTCAAGGCGCACGCAGACACCGGGCCGTCGGGTCCGGTGCGCTGCGCTGCCGCACGTGCCAAGGAAGGCCGTTGATTTCCGCGCTGGCGCCAAAGCAAAAAAGGTTGTTGATGTGACATTGCAGCGAAGTGCGTCGCACAGGCTCGCTGCGGTTTCTGTGCCAAGCATGTTGGTGCGATGTGGGACGGTACGCGGACGGTACGGACGTGGGACGATCCGGGTACGGTACGCGGGCGTGTGGCGGGCGTGAGGGCTGCCGGGGACGCGCGTGCATCCTCCTGCAGCAGCGATGCCCAGCCATCGACGGCGTGGGCGGGCGCCCACAGCCGGCGCGTTGATGTGCGTGGCCCGGGAGACGGCAACCCCACACACACACAACGCCGGTTCCAGCTTGTTTTATAGGTACGTCTAGCGTTAAACGGAGGGCGTGCTGTGCGGGGGCCGAGTTGCGTTGTTAGCATGGGGTTGCTAGTGCGCGCGTCGGCGGGTGCTGCGCCTGGCCGCTGCTTAGCACTGCAGTACTCCCTACCATCGTCGTCAGCTTACTCACGCCATGGTACGCGGGCTGGGCCGGAAACCGGGTTCCTTTCCGGGCGGCGCTGGGCTTCGCTTCCGCACTGGCGCCTTTTACCGCATTGCCTCTTCGCACGACCGACGCGCCATTCCAATCGGGTCAAGCTGGGCCGTGCTTCCGCACTGGCGCATCTAACCGCATTCCCTCTGCGCACGGCCAACGCGCCACCCTACCCGGGGCGTGCTGTGCCGCGCGTGGGGCTCTGTCCTACTTGAGGCTGGAACACACACACAGTGGGTCGTGTTAAATACATGTTACCTAATTGTGAGCGCAAACTCGACCACAAGCATGCGTTGTCCTGGCATCGCCGGAGGGACCTGGCCACCCAGCCCCGCACCGCCACGCACCTGCGCCGCCACCGCCAAGGTCGCCTCGAGCGCGGCCGGGCAGTCGGCCGGCTCGGGCGTGAGCGCCCTCATGCCGTGGGCGTCCCTCTCCAGCCGCCGGGTGGCCACGGCGGCCACGGTAGGCAGCCTGGGGGCGGCGGCAGACAGGGCGCGGCAGCGCGGCGCAGAGGTGGGCGCGGCAGCGCGGCGCAGAGGTGGGCGCAGAGGTGGGCGCAGAGGTGGGCGCAGAGGTGGGCGCGCAGCACTGGGGATGGCCGGAGCTGGCACCGGCATTGCTTGGCCGGCGGCCGGCTGGGGGGTGCGGGCGTGGTGGCGTGCGTGAGGCGCAGCGAGGCGCGCCACGCCACCGCCAAGGTGGGCCAAGCAGCGAGGTGCCGACGAGGCCGCGGCTCCACATGGAAGACGGAAAGTAAAGTAAGGAAAATGCTCGTACACATGAAACGATGGTGGTAATATCAATGATGCAAAAACGATGAATGTTTACGCGGCTCCAAATGGGCGGCAGCTGCGCCGTCCACGGAGCCTCCTCGCGGCCATTTAAAGCACACGTCCTCTGCTTCTGCACTCGGCACAGCCCCAGGCGCCCACCTGTCGTAGCCTTGCAGTATGTTGGTGGCCTGCTGCACGGCATGCGCCACGGCGCCCCAATGCAACGCGGGCAGGCGCACGGGCCGGAAGGCGAACTGCGCCCGCGCGCCCGCCTCTGGCGCGGGCTCCCCTGCTGCGGAAGCGGCCTGCGGGGAGGCGGCGCGGCAGGAGGTCCACCCGACAGCTCCAGCCCCGGCCCGGTATCGCAGAAGCCAGCAGCGGCCGGCGGCGCAGCAGGCAGCTGCCGGGACTCCCAACCCCTTGCTCGAACGCGCGCCAAGGCAGGGAGGCTGCGGAGTGTAGCCACCCGTGCTGCGACCGCAACCCGCGGGACTCGCTCGCTCGAGGCGCTCGCCGGCGCCTGGCGACGGCCGCCAAGCGCCCGCACGGCGCCCGGCAGCCCCTCGGAGCCCGCCCAGCGCAGCCACACACAGCGGTGCGCGCTGTGCCGCGTGTGGGGTTCCGTTCTACCCAACACTGGGACACAGCGGTGCGCGCTGTGCCGCGGTCGCCGCAGCAGCAGCAGCAGCAGCAGCGTCGCGCTGCAGGGCGCGATCCGCCCAACGCCGCCCACACCACATGGCGGTGCCCGTCCGCAGACCGGCCGGCGGCGCCCACCTCTGGCGTAGCCAGCAGCCGCCGCGCCGCCCGCCGCGCCCCTCCATCCGCCCCGTGAAGCGCGCGCCAGCGCGCCCTCGCGTGCATGCGTCATGCATGGCCTCACACAACACGCCTGCTTGCCAGTACTACATGTTACCTATTTCTGGACACACAAACACACACACGCGCGCCTGCATGTTGCCGCAAGCGCAGCGCCCACCTGAGGGGAAGCCGCGAGCGTGAGGGCCACGGGTCCCGCCGCCAGCACCGTGCCCAGGTGCGGGCACAGCCCCACCAGCACCTCGGGCGGTGGCGGCTGCTTGCCGGGCCCCTGCCTGGCAATGACGGCGGCGCGGTCGTGCAGCATCGCCACCACCTCCGCCGCGGCGCAGTGCAGGCCGCCCAGCGCCGCCAGGAAGGTGAGCAGCCAGCGGAGGCTGGTGCCGCAGCCTGCGGCCAGCAGCGGCGGCGGGGCCTGCAGGCGAGAGCGACGGAGGGCAGCCAGTCGAGACAGGCCAGTCGCAGTCACGCGACGGAGGGCAGCGGGCAGGCGCTTGGCTCGGCAGGGCAGCGCACGACCCACCACGCCCCGGTCCGCCGCAGACAGCGCCCTCGCCAGCTCCAGCCGCTGCCGCAGCCCCCGCAGCTCCGGCCACCGCAGCACCACCGCCTCGCCCTCCGCGCCCAAACCCCCGCCGCCGTTTCCGCCGCCGCCGCTGCCCTCCGCGGCGCCGCCTGCAGCAGCGGCATCGTCCGCCTCGGCAGCAACGCCCAGCGCCGCCGCCGCGAGGGCCGGCATCCAGCCGCCGGCGCCGCGGATGGCGCAGGCGGTGGCCCAGGTGCTGTCAGCCTCGCGCAGCTCCTGCAGCTCCTGCAGCTCGCCCGCCACCATACGGCCCCCCCGCGCCTCCCTCAGCAGCACCGGCAGCTTGTAGCTGGCCGCCAGGTGCGCCTTGGCGGCATCGGCGCGCGAGCGCTCGACGAGCGTCGACGTGTCAGTCGCGTGCTGGACGCGGGTCCGGTAGGCGTCGGCCGCGGCGGCGGCGGCGCGGCGGCGGTCGCGGCCGCGGGCTAGCTCGGCGGCATGGCGCTTGTCGGCCTCCAGCGCAGCGGCCAGGTGGTGCTCGGCCAGGTACTCGGCCAGGGCTTGCTGGGCCGCAAGCGTTGGGCCCAGCGGCATCGGCAGCGGCGGCATCGGCGGCGGCGGCGGCGGGCTGGCGGCGCTGCCGCTGGCCCGGTCGGCGGGCGCGGCGGGTTTCGCTGCCTTGGCGCCGGCCTTGGCGCTGGCCTTGGCGGGGGTGGCGGCGGTGGGCGGCGGCGGTGAGAGGAGCTCCTCCAGGGCGCGGCGGACGATGGCGCAGAGCGTGGCGGCCGAGGTGAGGGCCGCGAAGGCCGGCCCGGCGGCGTCGGCGGCTGGCGTGCGGCAGCGCTGCGGTGGTGTTGGGACGGCACAGCAGCGGTGCGGGGGGCGGGGCACGGCGAGAGACGTTTGCTTCAGCGGCCCTTCGGCGGAGGCCTTGGGCTGGTGGTGCCATGCTGGGGTGTTGCAACGGCACAGCCGCAAGGGCCTCCGCACGTGCTGCTGGAATGCGCCCCACAAGCCCACCCTCGCCGCCGCATCTCTGTACCCGCGGCGCCCCTTGGGCCCCTGGGCCATACCTCTGAATCCGCACGCCCTTCCTCCTCCCCACCTCCCAGCCTCCTGCTCTCCGCCCGACCCACATGACCCACATGACCCACGTGATGACCCACATGGCCCACATGACACACATGACCGTCGTCCTCCTGACCTCCCCTCCCCGCTCGCCGCCCGACCCACCTGCAGCTCCGCCAGCAGGAACACCAGCAGCCGCAGCTCCGGGTAGCTCAGGTCGGGCGGGCCGCCTGGAAGGGAGGCAGGGCACAGTCTGAGGCAGCGGGGCGCAGGGCGCACGAGCATCCAAGGGGCGGCGCCAGAGGCTGCGCCGCTGGGCCAACGCACGAGGCCTTCGCGTGGCCTCCCTCGCCCCAGCACGCAGGAGCAGGGCGGGGTACGGGCCGTCTGAGGCAGGGCCTGGACCCCCGGCCCTGCGGCGGCGATGTGGCTTCTCACGCGGGCAGCCCGCCATCCACGACGCGGCGTCATGCCGTACATGTCGTACAAGCGCTTGGCTGCAGCACGCTCGCTCCAGCGCTCGCCAGGGGTTGACCGGAAGGCTTTGACCAGGGTATTGACCGCCCAGGCACGCGTGTCGCGACGCAATGCAATACATACGCACCGTGGTGCGTCACCAGGGCCAGGCACAGAAGCCCCGCGGCGCTCAGGCTGTGGAGGCGGCCCCCTGCGCTGATCAAGAGGTCGCCGGGGGCCTCCTGGGAGCAGTCCACGTGCGCGCGCAGCAGCAGCAGCGCGCGGGCCGGCAGCAGGCCTGCGGCACAGGGGCCCTGCGGCACGGCGGCGGCGGCGGCGCGGGGCTTGGTGCATGCAAGGCGGGGCTTGGTGCATGCAAGGCGCAGGGCGTGCACCATGGAAGACACGAAGGCAGGGGTTCGAGCGGCCGGCACGTGTCTGTCTTCCCACGCCCTGTACTGCACGTCCCTCGTACCGCGCCTGCCGGCCCTTACCTCGCCCGCTGCCAGGACGGACCCCGCCGCCCCCAGCTCCTCCGCGCCACCAGCCTGCACGCCGCCCGCAGTGTCGCCGCCGCCCGCGTCGGAGGAGCCCCCCGCGACAGCTGCTGAGGGCGACTGCGGGCCTCGATGGCGATGCGCTGCCAGGGCGGCGAGCCTGGTTGCGACGCGTTCCGTGTCGAGGCGCTCGGCCGCGTTGTGGTAGTCGTCAATGGCCTCCTTGAAAGCCAGCTTCTGCCAGTCTGACGGCCCGCGGCTGGAGCCGTAAGCGCGCTGTAGCTGCTGGAGCTGCACGGCGTACGCCGCGGCGGCCTTCTGCAGCACCTGCCATGCGGCCGCCTCGCGGTCCTGCTGCGGCCTGGCTGCACTGTTGTTAGAGGTCGTGGTAGGGGCCGCGCTCTTGGTTGGCGGTGGGGTGGAGAGGGCTGACGTGGCGGCGGCGCGCAGGTGCGGGCGGTAGGCGGCGGCCGCGGCCCAGGCGGAGCGGAGGCGAGCTGACCCGCGGCGCGCGGCCTGCCGCTGGCAGCGGCCGCCGAGCAGGGATGGCGGAACGCCTGCGGCCGCGGCGAGCGCCTTGCGCCGCTGGAGAGCAGCCAGCGACAACTCCGTCCTGCCATCTGCTTCTTCAACGCCGGCTGCGAGGCTGGCTGCAAAGGAATTGGAGATGCTTGGGTTGCGACACCGCGATAGCGCCCAGGGTGGCAGCTGCAGGTCATCCATTTCTTTTTCACGAGGCGCGGTGCGTCGCGTTGTGTAGGGTTATGAATTGTAACGTTCGCCAACCGAGATGTAAGTTCATTAGCTACACATACATTCGTAAGCAGCACATACCAAAATGCGTGTGCTAGGTGCTAAGCACTCTGCTATGGGCATTGACCGGCACGTACCCGTTCTCGTTTGTCGGCCTCCCCCTGCCTTTCCCTTCCTTTCCCACGCCCACGGCCGCACCTACGTTGGCTTACCTCGCAGGCGCATCCTACTCGCGAAAACCAGCAGCACACGCTGCGCGTAGCTAGTGCTGCGCAAAGAGTGTCATCAACTGGGGTACATGTGGCATGCGGTGGGATTGACGGTTCGGTCGACTGCGGTGCAGGGTTCAGGGGGGGCCGCCAAGCCGATATTCACCAAGACGTGCGGCGCTGGGGCTTGACAATCACACCTTTCACCGCGGCGGGGTCACAGCCAACTACCGGCTTCGTAACTGTTGGCCCCTAGGGCCCCGTTGCGAACGCCGCCGAGCGACCCCCCGCTGCGCAGCGCAGCGCAGTCCACAGCAATCGCTGCGAGCCTGCGACGCGGCTGCACGCTGCACAGAGCAGCAAGCCGGTTGCGTGCCAACTCTCACACCCTTGACGCGTTCAGTACAAACTGAAGCAGGTTGCGCGGCAACCGTCCTCTGGTAGTTGCAACCCCCGGTCATCGCCGGCAGGGGAGGCGGCCCTGGCCATCGCACGGCTGCAGCAGCCCTAGGACGGCCCAGCAAGCCTGCTCCGTCAGGGCTCCTCGAGCGCTCCGTCAGGGCTCCGTCGGCGCCGCCACTTGCCGCCTTCAGCGCCGCCACTTGCCGCCCTCAGCTGCCGGGCCGCTCGCCGCCGCTTCCTCCGCTGCCCCGCCAGCACGCGTCATCCTGCTCCCGAGTCCCGGCCCACCCCCCGCGGCGCGCCGCCCTCCCCGGCGCATCCCGTCCCAAGGCCTCCCTCCCCAGCGCGGCCCTCGCCACGACAGCCCATCTCGCCGCCCCCTCCCTCGGAGCCTCCCTCCGCCTCGCTCCCTCCCTCGAAGCCTCCCTCCGCCCCGCCCCACTGCACCGCAAACACGCACAGCAGCAGCTCAGCGCCAGCCCCCAGCGCCGCCGACACGCTCAGCGCGCGCTTCGCCTGCGTCTGCAGCACCCGCGCCAGGCCGCGGCCGCCCGTAAAGGCCCGCAGCAAGCCTCCAGCGAACTCCAGCGGTTGGCCTGCATCGCATCGACGTGCAGCAGCAACGGTTCGTCGGGCCCATGGTTTCGCACATCGGCCTTGCGTAGCAGTGTGGTGTGTGCCGGTAGGCAACGTGGCGGCCCTACCGGCTTGAGCTTCCTTGATCTCGCCGGTCTCGTCGTCCCCTAGCGTCCCGCTCAGGCCCAGAAGCTGCGCGATGCCGCGGCGTGTGCCAATGTCGCGAGCCAGCTCCCAGGACGGGGGGAGGAGGCCCGGCTCCAGCGCGGCCAGGTCGGCTGCGAGGGATGCATGCGGCAAGGGACAGGAACGGGAAGGGCGCGAGGGCGGGCATGAGCGCAGGCACGAGGGGCGGCGCCAGCCCGTCCAGCCCGGCTGCTGTCGTTGGGAGGGGCCGGTCGTAGAGGGGCCGGTCGTGAGGCGGGGAGGGGCGGAGCTCGCCCCTCTACTACCCGTGGCTACTACGGTACTCGGGCTGGGGCAGGCGCGCACGGCCGGGCACGGCAGCTGCTGCGGAGCATGCGGGCAGCCATGGCGCGAGGCCAGAAATGGGTTTACATACATACATACGTACACAATATACCATCATATATAGTATATATGATATACTAATTGCCGATGCCGCAGCAGCCCTGCCAGTGCAAACTGGAATCCCCAGCCCTGCCCCACCCACCTTCAGTGCACAGGGTGGCCGGGTTGGTGAGCGCGTCTTTGACGGCCTCCATGGCCAGGGCCACCGCCCCCATGCGGCGCATGCCGTAGGCCAGCGGCAGCAGAAGGCCGTCGTGGCCGCGGCCGCGCTGCCGCTGGCCGTCGACGAGCTGCACGGGGTCAAGGGGCCGGGTGGGCAGCGGCAGGGGGGCAGGGGGCGAGGCGTGTGTGGGATGGGGCGGTCGTGGTGGTGCGGCTGCTTGCCTGGCGGAGGCATGGGGCCGGCCGGGGCCGGCCGGGGCCGGCCACGCCGGGAGGTTTTTCTTTAACGTGGTGTGTTCAATGTTTTAGGGCCGAAATAGAGTACCGCCCCACAAGCGGCACGCCCCGGGTTGGTGGCGCGCTGGGATGCGTGTCTGCTGCAGGGCGTGTCTGCTGCAGGGCGTGGCTGCTGCAGGGTGGGGCTGCTGCCAGCGAGAGAGGCGAGGCGGGCAGCGCCCGCTGCTCCAACCCCAGCCCGAGGCACCGCGCCGCGACCAGGCCACTGCTGGCCCGAGCCCGAGCCCGAGCCCGAGCCCGAGCCCGAGCCCGAGCCCGAGCCCGAGCCCGAGCCCGAGCCCGAGCATGAGCTTGGCGCCGCCATCAGGCCCCTGCCGGCCGCAGCCGCAGCCCCAGCGGACGGGTCCAGAGCCGCGCTACCGGTGCTGAGCCCGCGCCCCGCGCCCGGGGTTGAGTCAGGTGCCGCAGCTAGGCCCGGCCCCGGCCCCGGTCCCGGCCCCAGCCCCGTTTCCGGCCCATGTAACCCCACTCAACCCCACCTTATTACCCCGGCACCACCCACCTGCGCTACCACGGCCAGCGCCGCCTGCAGGGCCTCCGGGCAGTCCAGCGGCTCCGGCACCAGGACCAGGAATCCGGGTCCATTGATGACGCCCTCAAGGTCCGCCAGTCGCGTGCTCCGGCTGCGGTTGGGTGGTTGGGTCGGTGGTTGGGTGGTTGGGTTGGGGTCCGGGGTGGTGCTTGCAGTGTGCGCTGGGGGCTGCGAAACGCGCCCCGTCACGGGTAGCTGGGCTAGCACGTGCTGCGCATGACATGAGGCTCGCGGCGCGGCACGACGTTGGGAGCGGGGGCGACCGGTCGGATGCGGCTGCGCAGCGTACAGCGGCAGCGCGCAGCGGTAGCGTGGGGCGTCCGGTTGGGGGGCTTTCTAAGGGATTAGAACCCGGCTGGGCTGCTGGTAACGGCAAATGGTAGTTTTGTTGGATAGGTCGCATCGCAGCGTGCGAGTGCCGCAGCGGCATGGCCACAGAGTGCAAGAGGGCAGCCCCAGCGACGCAAGCGGTGCGCTCCTGTGAGAGGCCTCGGCTCTACTCCTCCTGCGGGGGGCGGTGTAACGAATTCTTCTTCTTCTTCTTCTTCTTCGGTACAATCGCGCGTTCTCTTTTGACTCCTGTGCCTCTGCGTGTGTGTGTGACCGGGTGGGTCCGGTAGTGTAGGGGAAAGGGTCGCGCCGTACAGCCGGCGCTGGTTTCGGCTTGCGGCCGGGTGGATCGGACTGAATGGGTGGATCGTCGGCGTAATCGTTGCTGGTTTTGGGGGCTGGGCGTGCTCGCCCCATCCGCGCGCGCCGCTTTGTGCTACTGCTTGGACTGGCCTGTCTTGCCTGCCGGTGCTGCCGTGTGCTGTGTGGTGTGCGTCTTCTGACTCTGTGCGCATCAATGTGTAGAGGGGAATAAAGCTCTACTCCTCCTGCGGGGGGCGGTGTAACGAGTTCTTCTTCTTCTTCTTCTTCCTCAGCCGCAGGTATGTAAGCCGCTGTAAGCCGCTGTAAGCCGCTGTAAGCCGATGTAATGAACTCTTCTTCTTTTTACGCAGGTATGCTCTGAACCCGGGTCGCCGTGCACAGGGCTGTCCGAGGGGCGTGGCAGCGCGAGGGGCGCCTGCGCCGCGCGCCACACGCGACGGCGGCACGCAGCGGCAGCTCGGGGCCTGGACAATGAGCCCCGCCCGGCCGCCAATGAGCTCGGCCGCCAGTGAGCCCTGCAGCCAGGCCCTGCCGCCGGGTCCTGCCGCGGCTCGGTACGAGTCGGCATCGGGCAGAGGCGGTGCTGCAAGGGGCCAGCTAGGGGCGGCGGCCGGGCAGGCTGGCCCTATGCCGCCGCGGGGTGCGCTGTCCGTGCCTCGCCGGCGCACCCGAAGGGTTGTGCTTCTACACCGGATGCTTGCGTGAGTCGACCGGTGCGATAGCCCAAGTACAAGTCTGTGAGGAAGCCTGACACTGCCGCACCTGTCGTCGCCGCGACGGATGACGACTTGCTCGGCGGTTTCGACCTTCTCCCAACAGACCCGCTGCACGCGGACCGGCCGGAAGACGCGCAGCGGCGGCGCAGGCGCGCCCGTGGCCGGCGCTGTCGGTGCGGCGGCGGCCTGCGGCGGCGGGCAGCATCCACGGGGAGGAGCGCAGCATCTGGGGCTCGGCCGGCCGCTCGGGGCCTCCCGCATGACGCAGAGCTGATGTGGGCACCCAGCAGCGGCCGCCGCAACGCGGCGCGCAGCTCCGGACTGGGGGCCCCGTCGCCGCCACTGCCCATCGCCCCGTCGCAGCCTCCCACTGCCCGCTGGCCCGCTCGCTGCAGCGACCATGACCGGCGGCGCCCCACGGCCTCACACCTCGGGGGCGGGCTCCAGGGCCAGGCACACCGGGCCCAGCTCCAGGCTGGTCGCCGAGTGCGGCCATGGCTCGGCGGGGCGTAGCGCGTTGTCGCCGCTGCGGCGCCGCGGGTCCGCCGAGTGCGCCGCCAGCGAGTCAATTACGGTGCCAGCATGCCCGTGCAGCACGCCCAGCGCCGCCACGGACGTGAGCAGCCAGCGCAGCGACGCGTCGCAGGCCGCCGCCAGCAGCAGCGGCGGCTCCTGCGGTCGGGCGGGCGGGGGGCGGGCGTCAAGGAGCCGAGGCTGGCCGCAGCGCACCTCGGAAGGCTGGCTTCATGCCGCATCACATGGATACAACACACACGTCGGGTATATGTTGATTATTACGAACTGTGCCGCGTGTGGGGTTCTGTTCTAACACTGTCACACACCCTCCGTCCCGCAAGGGGTGTCACACACCCTCCGTCCCGCAAGGGGTGTCATGGAAGCGGCTCCGGTTGATGTGTGGGCATGCACACAGGCTGAAGGCACCGCTGGAGTGTAACATATATGGTATACACACACATGAAGTGAATACGCACTTACTCTCTCTCTTTCTCGCTCTCTTTCTCTCCATCGCAACGAAACACGACGACACACAACGAGTAGGCTGCACGCCCAGGGAACCGCGGATCCCGCCCCTTCGGCCATGCCCCCTGCCCGCCGCACGCCGGATACCGCCCCTTCTGCCCAACCCCGCGGCCGCAATCCCCACCGTTGCCGGGCCCCAATCGCAACCCTCCGACCCAGTCCGCTCCCTTGACCCCCTGGGCTCTGCAGGCCGTGCCGCGGGCGCCATGTCGCAACGCAAGCTACCGCCGCCCAGCCCCACGGCCGCAACCGGCGCCGCTGCCGCGGCCCACACACAACGCACCACGTCGTGGTCCGCCGCCACCAGCACCCTCGCCAGCTCCAGCCGCGGGACCAGCTGCCGCAGCTCCGGCCACTTGAGCTCCAAGATGCAGCCCTCGTGCTCGCCCTCGGCAAGGTCCTCCTCCTCATCGGGCGCGGCTCCCAGCGCCTGCGCCGCAATGTCAGGAAGCCAGTCGCCGGCGCCGTGGGCGGTGTACACCGTGGCCCAGCGGCCCACCGCCCCCCGCCAATCCCTCAGCTCGCGGAGCTGCTTGAAGACCATCTCCCCTGCCGGGCGGGTCAAGGAGTTGGTGAGCTGGCAGCTCGCAGCAGCCTTGTCTGAACCAGCCGGCAGCCCTAACCTGCCATCGCAGAACCCTTCATGCGCTCCTAAGCCCATGCAGGGTTGCATGAGCCCACGGCAACGTTTTGCTGTGTTGCGAGGATAGCCGCCAGCCCTACCTGCCAGCGCCAGGCGCTGCAGCTCCCCCGCCGCCAAGCCGCCGCCCTGGAACTCCTTAGTCGCCCGCTCCCGCGCAGCCTCCAGCTTCAAGCTGCGCGCGAAGCGACCACAGCGCGCGCGGTACGCGACCGCCGCCGCCGCCGCCGCGCGGCGGCCGCTGCGGCCCTTGGCCAGCTCGGCTGCGTGGCATCGGTCGGCCTCTAGCGATGCCTCCAAGTGAGCCTCTACGAGGAACATTGCAAGGCTGGCATGCCAGTTTGCGCTGTGCGGCAGCGGCAGCGGCTCCGTGGGGTCGGCTTCGGGCCCACTGCCGCGCGCGGCGTCGGGGCCGGTGCGCACGGCTGTTGGGGATGGCGATGCTGCGGCGGCGGAGGAGGGCGCGGCGGCCCTGGCGCGGGCCTTGGCGGTCGGCGCTGCCTCGGGCGGCGGCGGCGGTGAGTTGTACTCCGCGAGGGCACGGCGGGCAATGTCGCAGAGAGTGGCGGCCGAAGTGAGGGCCGCGAAGGCCGTACCGGCAGCGTCGACGTCCGATGTGCGGCGGCGCTGCGGCAAGGGGAGAGACGTTGGTTTCAAAGGCCCTACGGCGGGGCTGAGTCCGTAATGGCGGTGTCATGCCGGGATGCGGCGTCGCCTAGCCGCCCCCTGCCCTGCCCCATGCCTTCATGCCCGACCCACATGCTCGTTGCCACGCCTCCCCTTCCTCCCCGACCCACCTGCAGCTCCGCCAGCAGGAACGCCAGCAGCCGCAGCTCAGGGTAGCTCAGGTCAGCAAAGCCGCCTGGGGGAAAGGGCCAGTGGCTCAGGGTCGTAGGCAGCAGGGTGACGGGCTGGTGAGGTTCAAGGTTCTGTGGTGGCGCGCACGCAGGGCCCTATGCGAGTACCGCCCACCTAGCATCAACTGCAGGGCCCGCAGTCAATGCGAGCGCGATCAGGGGCCATGAGCCCAGGACCGCTCAGGTCACGCAGCCACGAATCACGAGGGTACGGCACATGGGTACGGCACAAAGGCACGGTAGCCCGCCATGGCGCAACATGGCGTGCTGCCCGGCTCCGTGACGACAACCCTACCGTGGTACGACGCCAGGGCCTGCGTTAGCATCGTCGCCGTCACGCAGCACCTCTCGCGGTCCTTGTGCGCGGCCGTCACGTTGTACGGCCCGTCCCTGGAGCACTCCACCAGCGCCCGTACCAGCAGTACGGCACGGTACGACAACAGCGCCTCCGGCGAGGCCGGGTCGACGGCCCCCGGGTCCTGTGGGACGCCGCAGAGGGGCGGCAGGCGGCCGGCGGCAGGCGAGCGTTTGCGTCGCGGCACGGCACTGGCACCTGGCGTGGCACCTGGCGAGTGGCCGCAGGCCAAACCCGCGCCCCGGTCCGACCCGGTCCGATCGTGCGGGCGGCAGCGGGCCTCGCGGCTCGGAGGACTTCCAATCTCCACCCCAAGGCGCCCCCAGCCAGCTCGTGCAGCGCGCTAGGGCCCCTTCCCCCCCAGGCTACTCTCACCGGGCCGGCAGCCAGGAGCGACCTCGGCGCAGCCAGCGCGGCGCCGTCCGTGTCCGGCGCGGGCCCGTTGCCACTGCTGCCGGTCGCGACGGCGGCGCCGTCGCCCTCGGCCTCGCCCGCTGCAGAGGCCGCGGGCCGCGGCGCCCAGAGATCGTTGGCCAGGTCGGCCAGCGACGAGGCCAGGGTGCGCGGGCGCAGCGCCTCGGCGGCGCGGAGGTAGTTCCGCAGCGCTGCCTCGCTCGACTGGCGCAGGCTGCTGCTGATGTCGGAGGAGGCGGTAATGGAGGAGGAGGAGGAGGAGGAGGAGGAGCGGCGGTCCTGCTCGTTGCGCATTGCGTAGACGGCGGCGGCGTTTTGCAGCGCTTGCCAAGCGGCCGCCTCGCGGCGCTCCTCGGCGGAGAGCGGGGCGGGTGCAGGGCTGGCGGCTGGGGGCGGCGCGGTGAGGGCTGCCGTGGCGGCGGCTCGCAGGTGCGGGCGGTAGGCGGCGGCCGCGGCCCAGGCGGAGCGGAGAGCCGCTGCGCCGCGGTGCGCGGCCTGCCGCTGGCAGCGGCCGCCGAGCAGGGAGGGCGGTACGCCTGCGGCCGCTGCGAGCGCCTTGCGCCGTTGCAGCGCGGCTAACGACGGCTCCGCTACGCCATCTGCTGATGTGCTGGCTGCGAGGGCTGCTGCTGTGGCCGCCGCATTCGCGATGCTCGGTTTCCGGCGACGCGATCGAGCCCAGGGCGGTAACTGCAAGTCATCCATATCTAAGGTCACAATGTTCAATGCATTGCGCTACGTAAGGTTGTGTGCGTGACGTGACCGTCAAACCATCACTCGCGTGTGCGTAGACAATAACACCAGGATACATGCAGCTTTCTGTCGGCGTTTGTAAAAAGCATAATACGTGGCCTGCACATGCTTGGCTTGGTCATATGTCCTCAGACACGCGCCGGTTCCCCTCCTTCACCCCGACCTTTCCCCCTTTCGCGACGCTACATTTCGACCATGCCTGCGACACCGCCTGCACGGCGCCCATGCACGGCCCGAACCTCCACGTACCTTCAGCCCGACCCGCAAAGCTCCCCAACGCCTCTGTCCTCAGGCCCTCGGCGCCGCCCGCACGGCCGCCAGCTGCTGCCCAGCTCCGACACACACACAGCGCCGCAGTGCCTGCCCCCGCGCGCCCGCATCGCCTCAGCCCCCGCTGCCCTCCCCCGACAAGCCCCAGCCGCCACGCAGCCCATGAACGCGCTCTGCCGCCGTTGGACGTGCCGTTGGCGCAGCCGCAATGGCGGCGACGTTGTCGGCCCCCAGCGTCCCGGTAAGGCCCGTAGACGCGCCCACGTCACGCGCCAGCTGCCGGGCAATGCCAAAGCAGCCCTGCAGCAGCCCGTCGAGCTCGTCTGTGGAAGACAGGTTACGGGGGTTGTTCCGGGGACGGGAAAGGAACGGGAAGGGCGCGAGGGTGGGCATGATGGCAGGGACGAGGCGCGGCGCCAGCCCGTCCAGCCCGGCTGCCGGCGCGGGGTTGCGGTGTGGAGGGCAGACGGCAGAGGCAAGAGCAGGGTCAGGCCGCTGGCGTGGGGAGCTGCTTACCTACGCTGGCTGCAGTCAAGATGGCTGGTAGCAGCGCTGCGGCAAGGGCGCTATGGAGCAACGCAAGCGCAAGCTGTACGGCGTCACGGCGTCCGTACGGGTACGGATCCGCCCGCACGGAGCCGACGCAGCAGTAGAGGGTCCTGGCCAACCCCGCACACGTAGCAAGGCCAGCTTCAGACGCGGGGTGCCAGGCAGGGCCACGGGCTGAGTGAGCAGCCAGGGCTTCGACTCTTCGCCGGAGCGCTCCACCATCCATTGCCAATGCCCGCGCCGGTCCTCACAACAGCCCCAGGCCTACACATGGAGAGCCGCCATGGTGATTGCAGCCCAACTCCCACCGACACTCGCTCCTGACGAGGCCATGTCACGTTGTCACCCCCTTACCTCTACCGCCCCGATGCTACGAGGGCACAGTGCAACACCACACGCCAGCGTCACGACAACGGCTTCCCCGCAGCTCCCCCGCGCCACAGGCGGACAGCAAGGCGGCTCCGCCTCATGAAGGGCAGGGAGCCCGTGCGGTGGCCCTAACGCGCATACCCCTCCCTCCCCCAGAAATTTGGGGATCCCTTCCAGAGGGCGCACACGTCCCTTCGCGGCATGCGTCACGCATGGACCGTAGGATCAAAACCCCAGCAGCCCCATCCCGGACGTGGCCGTGGCCCATGAGCGCCATGGGAGGTCATGGGACTGCCAACCTCCTGCCTGGGAGAATGTATCCGAATACGGTATCTGGATCAATAGTAGAAGCATAACGCCTGTCATAGCCCATGCTAGTATGTTGCTCCCAGGAGATTGGCAACCCTAGCCAGGCAGCGTTACGTACGGCCCGCGCTACAGGCCTATCCGCGTGGGGTCGTCCGCACAACACAGCGCCACCAGCGCGTCCAGCCGCACCACCGCCCGCCGACTCGCCCCGGCCCCGCCGCTACCCACGCCGTGCTCGCCGCCCTCCTCACCGCCACCGCACTCCCCACCGCCGCGCCGCGCCTCCTCCTCATCCACGCCCTCCGCACAGCGACCGCCGCCGCTGCCGCCAGCCCCCGGCGGCGCCGCCAGCCACAGCGGCAGCCGCCGGCTCGCCGCCGCCGTCAGCAGCGCCTGGTAGGCGGCGCCGGTCCTGCCCGCCACGTCCATCAAATACCGCCGCCAGGTCAGGCTAGCGCTGCTGTCGCATAAGGACCGCAGCACTGCGCCCTTGGTCTCGACGGCCTCGGCCGCCATCGCCGCCAGGCTCGGGTCTTCGTCCTCCAGCACCGCCGCCGCCAGCTCTAGCGCCGCGGCGTCGCTGACGCCAGCGG
>BDDC01001037.1:16463-27918 GCA_001662425.1 Chlamydomonas sphaeroides | reverse complement strand
GAGCACTGGGGGGGGGGGGCGCCAGGGGGAGCAGGGGACGCCACGGCCACGGGGAGGAGGGCACGGCGCGGAATGCCGGGCAGCCAGGCCTCACGTCTGCACCTGCGGGCCGTCACCGCCGCGCACGGCCCGCCCGCTGTAACCTCACACACCACACACTTCCGTCTTACCTTTTTCTGAACACTTCCGTCTATGAGGAATACTCCCGCGCGCCGCGCGCATGCCCATCCGTGCGAGTCCCCATCCCCACCACCCCTGTTCGCGCCTGCCCGCATCCCCCACCCGCAGCCTGCGACGGCCTGCAGCACCTGGACGCCAGCGGCTGCAAGTCGCTCACGTCCCTCTCCTGCGCCTCGCCGCTGCTGACGACCGCCGTGGCGCGCGCCTGCCCCCGCCTGACGGAGCTGGCGCTGGGCAGCCCGGTGCTGTCGCGGCTGGACATCAGCAACAGCCCCTGCCTGGCACGGATCACGCTGCCAGCGCTGGCGGCCGAGGCGGCGGCGGCGGAGCAGGAGCGGCTGGACCGGGGGCTGAGCGGCGGCGGAGCGGGCGGGGCGGGAGCTGCAGGGGCGGGAGGGGGAGCGGGGAGGGGGCAGCAGGCGCGCGGTGGGCTGGCGGCGGCGGTGGGGGGCGCGGGAGCGGGAGGGGCTGGGTTGGGGCCGGGGCTGGTGGTGCGGATGGCGGGCTGCGAGCGGCTGCCGGCGGAGGTGGCGGCGCTGCTGCGGCGGCTGCGCGAGCGCGCACGCCAGGCGGCCGGGGCCAAGGGCGCGGCGGCGGCGGGTGGCAAGGGCGGCGAGGCGGGCAAGCCGCGTGCGTGAGGTGGGGGGGGGCAAGGAGGAGGAGCGGGGGCGTGCGGGGAGCGGGCACGATGTGGTGGGTGTCAGGCGATGTGGGAACCCAGGAGGACCCGGGCATGTCTGGCGATAATGGGGGCGCAATGGGCTGCGCAGGACCTCACTGTCTGCTCAGAGTCCTTATGCATGTAAGAATGCCCTGGAGTGCTGATGGCCCGGTGCCAAGACCGAGCAGCCACGACCAAGGCTAGGCCGCACGATGTCCGTAAATCACCAGCGTGGCGCACCGCCCTTTGGCTACCCCTCTGCGCTCCCCGCGGTAATCTGCAAGTACCCTGAGCGAGTTATCTGTTTTCGCGCGTGAGGAGCGTGAAGCGCGCGAAGCTTGTTCTGCTGTACGACCGTGTGGGCCCGCGACCGAATAGTCAGCGTGCGTCCCAAATTCTCCCTTTCCCAGCTGTATGTTGTGGTAGAGCAGCAACAATGAGCAAAATCTCGGGCGACGTCCTCCGCGAGAGCGTCTCCAGTAAGCGATACATGACGGCGGCGGTCTGCGCGACTTCTCGCGTTTGTCGCTCTGACGTCGCTACGCCCCCTCTTGCTGCGCAGCCGTGGTGGAGGGGTCTAAGGCCAAGCCCCGGAAGTTCCTGGAGACCATTGAGCTGCAGATTGGTCTCAAGAACTACGACCCCCAGAAGGACAAGCGTTTCAGCGGCTCCGTCCGCCTGCCGTTCGTGCCTCGCCCCCGCATGCGCGTTTGCGTGCTGGGTGATGTGAAGCACTGCGAGCAGGCCGGCGCCATCGGCGTCGACGCCAAGGGCGTGGAGGACCTGAAGAAGCTGAACAAGAACAAGAAGCTGGTGAAGAAGCTCGGTGAGCTGCTGCTGCCTTGTTTGTGTTCTGCGAGCTTGACGCGGCGGCTGACCTCGCATTCCTTCTTCGGCGCGCAGCCCAGGGCTACCACGCTTTCCTGGCCTCGGACTCGGTCATCAAGCAGATTCCCCGTCTGCTCGGCCCCGGCCTCAACAAGGCCGGCAAGTTCCCTGCCCCCATCAACAAGAACCTGGAGGAGATGGTGGGTACTCCTGGCGCGAAGCTGGTCATTGGAGATGGAGTCGGTTGGGAGGGGTGGGAAACGGCCCGGACGAACGGAGCGGCGCAAGGTGGCGTGCCGTGCCATGGGGGTACGCGTACGCGTGCCCCGGCGCCGAACCTCGATCACCGGCGTGCTGGCGAGCGGCTTGGCGTGGCGACTGACAGCAACTGGCGCAGCCAGGCGTAGCAACCGGAGCAGCCGGGCGAACCGTGTGCAGCAGCTACAGGCGTAGCTGCCGGAGGTGCCACGCCGAAGGTGGACCGCCGGGGGCTAAGCAGGTGCCAGAGAGGAGGCGCCGGAGACCGGCCGCTTTGGAGCGGCGCCTGGCGGCCAGCAGCCCACGCCCCTGCACCAGCACCGGTGCTGCCGGGCGCATGCCCCTCTGGAGCTGGAGCAAGCAGCCCTGCCCGGCACTCGGCCGGCGCCGGGGCACGATGCGCAGCCCTGCTCTCTGGCGCGGTGCGGGCGAGCCGCTGCCGCAGCCGCCGCTGCCGCAGGCGCTATTGCGCCCAGCGACCCGCCTGGGCGGTCCACCGCGCTCAGTGCCGGTGACCTGGCGGGTGCAGCCCTGGCTGTGCGGGCGCTGGCGGCGGCGGCGGCTGGACGGCTCTGTCCCAGGGTGGGCCAGCTGTGTCAGCCCGTGGACCTCGGCACCGGAGCTACTCAGCCTGCGCTGAGCCCGCAGCTCCCATCTTCCTCAGCGCCCATCCCTGGCGCAGCCGCTCTCCCTCCCGACCCTGCTGGCCCTGGGCCGCTCCCCGCTGGCGTTATGTCGCCTCGCCGGTCACCCGCTTCCCTTCTGTCCATATCCCTTCGTCCCGCCTTCCCGGCCGCCAACGTCCCCTCCCTTTTCCCTCACGATCCGCCACCCGCCAGGTGCTGGAGACCAAGTGCTCCATCAAGTTCCAGCTCAAGAAGGTGCTGTGCATGGGTGTGGCCGTCGCCAACGTGGGCATGACCGAGGGCGAGATCCGTACCAACATCATGTACGCCATCAACTTCCTGGTCTCGCTGCTCAAGAAGAACTGGCAGAACGTGCGCTGCTTCTACATCAAGTCCTCCATGGGCAAGCCCATCCGCATCTACTAAGTGGCTGCTGTCGTGGGGGCCGTGAGGCTCCTGTGCGGCGTCGCAGCGTAGCGCGGCGGGGCGCCCGCCGGGTCCAGCCGCGCGTGCTGGCCCCACGCGCGGTCCGGCGGGTGGGTCGATGAGGGGTTTACGGGTTCCACCACCCACGGTCGGAGAGTGCTTGTCGCACGGACATTACCAAGGGCCGGGGCGCGCGCGCCGCCGGATCCATTGGGAGCTCAACACGGGGCTTTGTTCGTTGCTGCTTTGCCGCGCGAGGAAAGTGACTGCATACGACCGCTTTGAGCGCTCACTGATCTGCGGAATGCGTGTAACTACTGCGTGGTGATATGGTCTTACCGAGTCCGTCCTGATCTCCATGCTCCATGTTATGATCCCGCCTAGCTCTGCCAGCAATGTGGTGTCAGCAGGCGGCCAAGCAACCTAGCAGTGCAGCACTCAGCCCAATTGCACCAGCAGCATGGGCCTGCTACCTGGACGGCCTGCTAGCCATCGCCGAGCGCCCGCCCACAGCCTCCTCGCCCCGCACGCCCCGTCTAACAGGTGCATCCCAGTTGCGTTGGGGACGGGAAGAGCACCACGCCAGCGGCTGAATGACAGTCTCATGACAGCAATTTTTTGCACCAATGTCTCGCTCCGTCTATGTGCCGGCTCGCGCCCGCCAAGCCGCGGGGCGTGCATCTGGTGGCCGCTTAGCCGTCCAATTCGTCTTAAAGTCCCCGGGCTGCCAGTACTGGCGGTTGTCTCCAGCACCCTGCCCTCACTTCCACGCTGATTCTTCAGTGCAAGCCGTCGACTTCGCACCATTCCTCACCACGTACCCGTCATTAACGCTCGGGTAACATATGCGGGGGCCGGTTTTCTTGGTCGCGTGAGCGCCGGATACCGTGCTGCCTTCGCGTACTTTCGCTTTCTTTCACAGCACCACCTTCGACTGGCAGGCTGCTTCATGGTCTCGACATACCGTGTCACCCCGGGTCCCCGGCCCGCGGCCTCGCGCCAATGCACGGCCCGGCGCTGGCACTGAGGGACACAGACGCCGGGCGTTGGCAATGCCAGGAGCCGAGGAGCGCCGTTGCCGCTGGGCCCCAATTGGGCCCCCAACCTGCCCTTAGCCAGCAAGTCTGCAGGATCATGGCGCAGTCAAGGAGGATGAAGGAATGCCCAACCTTGGCCACAGCCGTGCGGGCGTAGCACTCATCGGGTCGCATGGACAGCGGCGCGAGGCGGGCCTACGTCGCCCTTGGCACTGGACAGCGCCCGGTCCACACGGATCCGCGCCAGCATCGTCTGCACTAAGGCCAGGGGGCCCCGACATAAAGAGCAACAAAAGGCGACGACTCAGAAACCGGATTGACGCCATTCCCCGCTAACCTAGTCTAGGGGCCTGGAGCCCGCGCGCTCACCATTCCTGCACTGCACCTATCACCCCCGGATTCCCGCCGCAGTTATTCATGCCAACTCTACCCTGACTCCCACGTTAGTTCAACACCATCGAAGTCAAGGCGTCAAACGGGCCCCCCCGTGGGGGCCGCCAAGCGGACAGGATCCAGTACATTCCGAAAATCGCCACCTACCTAACTGGCGCACACGCGCTGCGTTGCGAAGGATAGCACTGCGAGCTGCTGCCCGCTCCACCGCACCACGAACCGTGAGCACTACCTCCGGCACTCACGACTTTACTTCGATGATTACTGCACACCAGGGGGACAACCCCCTTGCCACGCGCACCCTCGCCCTCGCCGGTCCAGCCTCGCGTCGCCGCCGCCTCCACCCCACCGGCCACGAGCCCCCAGGCTGGGGGCCGCCGCCTTGAGGTTGCGAGATCCCGAGCCATACGATGCATACCTAACACTCATCTGAATACCCCACTGGCACACTCCGATGGCTACCTGCCTTTCCTCAGGAGGAACCCCAAGCACTTCGACGCTCGCCAGTACTGCGGCGGCCGCCTCCCCTCACCCGTGCTACGCACCAGCACGTCCCAGCGCCCGCAAGCATGCTGCAGCAGCCCAGCGACCCTGAGCCGCGCTCCCCAGTGCCAGGAACCAGGAATGGGGTCACACAAGAAGAATGAAGTGAAAAAGCTGTGACCAGGAATGTGTTTTACCCCCTCCTGCTTGCTGACACCACTTGCGCCGTCAAACAAGTCTCACACAGCTCAGTGGGCTGTGTGACGGCTGTGCGCTCAACAGAGCCTAGCGCCGCCGTTGCCGTCGCCGGCCGGCTGCCTCTTGACAGGGTGATGTCGCAGGCAGGCACACGGCGCCGCCCTGCTCGTCCGTGCCAACAAACGGCAGCGCGAACTTGTACAGCGTGTCCACATCCTGCGAGGGGGGGGGGCAGTGCGGCATCAAGTCCTCACAGAGCAAACAAGCTCGCCACAAAGTGCGCCCTCGCGGCGCTGTGTCAGCACCGAGCCGGTACGGCTCGTGAGGGTGCACGCCCGCGCCGCCGCCCGCGCCCCTGGGCCCCTGGGCCCCTGGGCCCCTGGGCCCCGCGCCCCTGGGCCCCGCGCCCCTGGGCCCCGCGCCCCTCCCGGCGCACCACTTCGGTAGTGGTGTTGGGCGGCGCCACCTTCCACGTCTGCACGTGGTCGTGCCACTGCCACAGCATCTCGTCGATGTAGCAAGATAGGCCGCGGGGGGAGGAGAAGTCGTAGAAGCTGCGGGGCGGTACCCGGCCGTGGGATACCCGGGAGCGGACGTCATCGCCCATGGGCGCGCCCCGTCTGGGCGGCCAGGCAAGCGCATCTCGTACTCGCCCCTGGCGCTAGCCATCGCACAGGTGGCGTGGCAGAACCGGGGGCTGGCGCCGCCTGCTGTCGCCTCAGCCCTCGCGCCTCGCCCCCGGCCAAGTGACAATGACACGCACCGGTCCGCAAGGCTGCGCGCGTGCGCCGCAAGCGCCGACTGGTCGGCGGCCTGCAGCCGGTGGTAGGTGGCCTCCAGCGCCGTCCAGTTCGCATCGACGTTGTGGATGTCCCGCCCCTCCTTGAGCACCGACAGCGCGATGTCACGGAAGCGCGGCTGCAGGACGCAGGGTGCGCAGGGTGGCGTAGACGCGAGGCGGGCAGCGGGGAGCCGCGGTTGGGGCTCGCGGCAGGGTCCGCTCAGCGAGCGCCGGCCCCAATGCAACACGACGCCATCCCAACCCGCCGGGCGCCTCTTGGACTCCGGGCGCCGGATGCGGCGGCGCGCCGGGCCCCGCCTCCTGGCGCCCACATGCAACCGCCAGCAGGATTGGCTCACGTTATGCGATACCATCACCGAGCCGCACAGGAGCTGGTACTTGAGCCGTGAGGAGAAGGCGGCGCCCTCCACGTAGATGAGGTACTTGTACCTGCAGGGGCACAGAGGTGTTCAGAGGTAGGGCATGGCCTGCCTATGAGGCCAGGCATGGCGGGTACAGACACAGCGGCGGGGCAGGCACCTGCCGGTCCGCATCAACACGAGCGCGGCGTGTTGCTCGCGGCATTAAAGGCGACTTGCACTGTCGCTGTACCCTAGTGTCACGCTGCTCAGCGCCCCCGCCACTCCAAGTCCCCATGGCCAAAGCGCCCCTCGCCAGAGACCCTTGAGCCGCTAGAGACCCAACGACCACGCCCTCGGACTATGCGCAGCTCCAGGCGGCGCGGCCTCCCGTCTTGCTGGGCGCCCTCTCCGCCGCCATGCCCACCCGCCCGCTCACTTGCACATGTCCTCTGAGCTCATGTAGCCCAGCGTCACGCTGCGGCAAGAGCACAGGCCAGGCAACATCCCTTGACAGGCAGGCCGCGGCTCGTTACCATCCGAACACCATCCGGCGATGGGCTGGGGCAGGGAAGATGGCTGGGGAGCGCCTGGGAGCGAGCGGCGGTGCGCTCGCTGCGCTGCCACTGACCGCAGGGCTCACTTGTGGGACGAGTCGGGGTGAGGGTAGCCGGTGCGGCTCCACGAAAACTCCTTGACGTCGGCGATGTCCTGCCGGCCGCTGAACTGCGCGCAAGCAGGAAACGCGGCTGGCTGGCGAGGTGCGGTGCACATCGGCCTGTGGGGTCTTGGCACCCGACACCCTACTGACTTTGCGCACACACGCGCCACAGGCTTCACACTCAATGGGGTCTCCAGGAGGCAGAGGCAGGGCCCATGATCCTCCTACCGCACCGCAGGTCCTGGGCCTTGATTGGCCGGCGGCGGCACGCTGCGGTCCCTATGGACCTCGCAAGCGGCTCACCTTGTCCACCAGTCGCCTCCGGACGTCGCTCGAGTTGACGCCCCGGTACAAGAGCTTGGGGATCTTGCTGGCCCAGGGCGTCGCGAGGCCGGCCTGGTAGACTCGGTGCCGCAGGGCGTTCCAGTCGCTGCCAGAGCCCTTGATGTCTGCGGGGCGGGGGCAGAGATATTGGCAAGAGGACGTGTGCAGGGCGGGGGAGGGGACAAGGCGGCAGCCGGGCCGTGGGCCAAGGCCGGTGTCTATCCGCCAATGCCCGCGGTGCTCCACGCCTCCGTCCCTGCCTGCCGTCCGACATCCTCGCCACCGCCGCTTTGCTTTGGAGACGCAGACGAGTGCAGCTCTCGCCCGGACTCCGCCGCTCCGCACTGACTGACACGCCCTCCTTGCAGCCGCCCACCCCCCGTCCCTCCGTGGCCGCCGGCACGGTGCCGCGGCCCTGCCCCCGCCGCAGATCCCCGCGTCCCCCCTCCACATGAGGCTCACAGTTGAAGTCCAGGTAGCCGTGATCTGGAGGAGCCAGGGCCCGAGGTAGGGAGGCGAGAGGCGCAGGCGAGGGTGGTGTGAGCGCGCTGGCTCCAGGCCCCTCCGCCAGGAAATGGCGCGAGCGAGATGGCGGGGCCCAGGGCAGAGGGCGGTGCGTGGCGGGTCCGCACAAAGGACCGCTGCCCTCGTGCGGCAACCCGAGGTGTTGTAAGGTGGTTCCTCTTGTAGTTTCTTGGCTTCCTGCTAGTTCTTATTGGAAACCCGAGGCGCTGCTGGCCGCCAGCGCCGCAGCCTCGCAGGCTTGCGGGCGCGAGGGGCGGACTCGGGCATCCGTCCGCTGCCTGCTGCTGGGCTCGACAGCCCCCCATCCTCCACCACCCACACCCTGCGCCCGAAGCACACGCAACCACACCCGCAACCTGTGTCCCGCCACGCGCAGGAGGTGCACCCTCGCCCAGCTGCTCGCTGCGCACCGCCCCGGCGCCGGCCCTGCGCCGCGCCCCACGCGACGACTGCGTGCCGCACCCGGAAACACGAAGCGCCCAATTTGGTCGCCGTCCCAGCTGTCGGCGCACCAGCCCCAGCGCGTGCTGCCTGCGCCGTCGTCGCTCGCGTGCAGCGTAAACTCCACTGCCGAGTCCGTGGGTAACAGCAAGCGAGCGAGGGTACCGGAATCAGTCACACCCGAGCGAGCCAGGGTGCCAGTGCCCTGCCCTTCTCCTGCCCTGCCCTGCCCTGACCAGCGCCTGTGCCAAGCCGCGCCGATCCCCGTCTCCTCAAACCTGAATGCCAGGGCAGGGCAGGTCGCGCAAGACCACGCATCCCCAACTGACTCCAGGCCACGGGCCGCTACACCCCCGCCCAGCTTCGATCCCCCACCGTTGGGTATCCGCTGTCCAAGGCCCGCCATCGCCGACACGGCCTTCTGCAGCATCAGCACCGCGTGCCGCAGCCGCGGCTCCGCCGAGTCCAAGGCCCGCAGGACGTACACCTGCGGCCATGGCGGCGTTGGCGTGTGCTCAGGTGTACGTAACACATAGGAAGCGCGACGTGTGTGAAGACATGTGCAGGTAATTAAAAACCGCCCACGCGGCGCGCCTTGGCTGTTGGTGTGTCCAAGTGTTCAGTGGATCAGGACCTCACATGTGATTGTGTTCGTTTATGGGTTCAAGTTACAACACGCCCCGCGGGGCACGCCCTCTGTGTGCGTCGCTGGGAGCCCGGCTGCCGGCCGGCGGTGAGATGCCTCTCCCTTGTTGCGGCAGCCTCGCGCGGCAGCCAACCCAAGGCGCCGACCTTCAGGCGGCCTTCAGGTTGGCCACCCGCAGATCAGGCGGTGCAGCGGCAGTGGGCACGCGGGCTTTCTCCCTCCTCGGGCTCTCTCCCTCCACCGGGGGCTTAGCCGCTCCCGCCTTGGTGCGTAGCCTCCCTCCAACCTGCGCAGCCCCCCTCCAGCCCCTTCCCCTGTCGCCTCTTGCCTTGCCGTGGTAGATCTTAATATTGCGTACGAGGAGTGAGGACGCATCGTGGGTCGGCATGTAGGTGGCGGCGGGGGCACAGGGCACGGCGCGTGAGTCGGGGCACAATGGTTGGTGTCGTACACCGTCGTAGGAGCAACTCCGCACCTTGATCCAGCAGCAGTATTCTGCGTAGTCTATGCCGCCCTCAAGGTGCCCCGCGGCGCATGGCTGTGCCTGCGTGCGTTCCGACGCACCCAGGCGCACCCAGACACAAGGGGGGGGGGCGGCACGTTTAGTTTATGCCGGCAACTCCCCGCCCCATCCCCCCGGCGCGCGAAGGCCCGGCGCTGGCAGTCGATCGGCGGGCGACGACAGCGCGACTCCCGTCCCTGCGCACGTGCCGTGCGCGGCCCACCTCCTCCAGGAACTGCGACTGCTGCATGCCGCCGCGGTCCTTCCAATACTGCCCAGCGGCGCGGATGGGTGCAAACCTGGGGAGCGCACCGTGCGAAGGCACATTGCTCAGTTTAGATGAAGGCATACGGAGCGCAGCGCGCGAACACGAAACAGCGGAGCCTCAAGTATGAACCCGGCTTTGGGAACCCGGCTGATGGCTGACAGGGAGAAGCGGAGAACCCTGGTGCCGCCAACGCACCACTCGTCATATTTGTCACATCGGAGTTGAAAGAGCGCGTTATCCTCAAAGCCACTGCTGCGACCTGCAGCATCGGGTTTCTGTTTACCCAGGTGTTGCAAAAACAAATGCGCCGTAGCGCAGGGTTTCTCATGTTAATAATCATAGCGCCCTATATGATTGTAGCGATGGCCATATGGGCCGGACGCGTGACGGACGGGCAGCGTCAGACCTTGAGCGACAATGGACGCCGCTGTCAACGCGACGGACACGAGTATTGAAACGACAAATGACCCAGTGCCCCTTAAAACTCGGTTGTTTAGGTATTGCGAGTACTGGAAAGTTGACACACGCTGGGCGCAGTCACGACCATGGCGCTTCATATTCGTAATATCTATGCAATGTTTATGAATGAGTGGAAAACGTGCTTGTGGTTCCTATGACGCGTTGGCGGCCACACGGTCTGGCATGACACGGCCCCCCCTGGCTCCCCACTGGGCCCCCCCCGCCCAGCCAACTTACTGCAAGTCCCCTAGTCCGCGTTGGTCCCCCCGTGGCCATGGCAGTTAACGTATGATCGTAACACGGCGACCTGGCATGAGCATGTGAAGTGGGGAACCAGGGGATTGGGTTGTAAGCTTCCATGGTTAGCTTAGAGCAAAGAACGCTGCGTCGCACGTTGCAAAATTGCGATGCATGCATTTCGCGCATAACAATAGGCGGATCAGCTAACGGTGCTTGGTTTGCGATGCCTGCTATCGTACTGCTGTTGAGCTGGCGTTGTGCTGGTGGGCGGCATCTCCCGCCATATCCCTGTCTGACGCAGGAGGTCTGACGTTCGCGGCGAAGCCAGCGTTCCTACTTTCGTTTTCTTCCTCCAGCTCAGGCCGAACTGCGGCTGCCAAACCGCTGGCCACCTATCGTTGCCCGGATGGTGGCAGTCGCAGTCTTCAAGTACGCGCCTACAAGCCAACGCAGCCGCAGCTCGCTGAGGCAGCCGCCTCCCATGCCCATGCTCTCCACTGCCGAGTTCGCAAATCATATGCCCGCCATGCGCCACCTCGCGATGCCCCTCGTGTGCCACCTCAGTCCCGACGCAGCTTTGCAGCCTGGCCCATGCGGGGCTCACCTCCCAGTGCCCTTACCTCACCGGCCGCCGCGCCTCCCCGCCACCGCGGCGCAGGTCCTTCCATCCGCCTGCACAACGCCCGCCGACATCCGCGGAACACGCTCACCCCGCGCCCCGCGCCAAGCCGCTGCCTACGCCGCGGACCCCTACCGCGCACCCCGCCCACGCCAGCGCTCGACGGCGCACGCTGCCGCTCACAAGACGGCCGCCCTCCCACCACCGCCGCTTTCCCCCAAATCCCCAGCCCCCGCCCCATCCAACCCCGCTGCAAGTCAGCAGCCCGCGCCTAGTACTGCTGGTACGGCGCCGCCCCGTAGCCGCCGCCCATGTGCGGCGCGGCGCCAAAGCCGGTGCCTTGTGCCCCGTAGCCGCCCGTCGGCCCAGCGGCGGCGTGGTCGCCGTAGCCGCCGCCCGGGCCGCCGGGGCCGGCCATGCCCGGCGCGGGCAGCGCCAGCGGCATGAGCGTGGCGTAGGCGTTGCGCTGCGCCTCCTGGTGGCGTTGGGCCTGGGCGGCGGGCGAGCGGGAGGGCAGGGGCAGGGACGAACCGGCGTCAG
>BDDC01001037.1:0-16108 GCA_001662425.1 Chlamydomonas sphaeroides | reverse complement strand
GGGGGGGGGGGGGGGGGGGGGGGGAGGCGGCCGTGTGGCAGAGCGGTATCCGGCGCGTCGGCCGCCGTACCTGCTGCGCCTGCTCCTTCTCCTTCTGCTGCTCCTTGCGCTCGCTCATGAGCAGGTCCACCTTGCCCACGTACTCCTTGAGCATCTGAAGGCGCAAAGGGAGCGAGGGAGTCAGGGAGGAAGAACGAGAAGGATAGGGAACCAGGCAAGAAGCAGGAGGCAGATTTTGAATGGCGGCAGCGTGAGTGGGCGGGGCCAGGCGGCACGGGGCGTAGTCTCCGCGGCCCCCCCCCCGCACTCGCGGGTCGTGCGCACTTGGATCATGTAGGGCATGGCGAAGTCGGTGAGGCCGTTCATCCAGGACAGCTCCAGCACCGCGTCCGGCCGAACAAGGTCGTAGCAGGTGTAGAGGCAGGCCGCGAAGCACTCCTTCTCGCCCTTCTCGATGAAGTAGCTGCGGGGGCATGGGCAGTAGCGCAGGCGAGTTGGGGCGACGGGTCGCGGTGCGGATGCGACCATCGTAGATTTGTTGCCAGGAGCACCCCTAAGCCGGATGTGACCAACCGAGCTGCTGCGGCAACAATCCGGCCAGGGCGCCTGCCCCAGAGTGATTATCGCTCATCCCACCCCTCCGCCCCGCACACACCGCAGCAGCTCCTCGGCCAGCTCCGCGTCGCCGCTCTGCGCCGTGGTCTCCATGGCGTCCCGGAACAGCCCGTCCGCCTGCGCCAGCTCCACCGCGCGGCGCCACTTGCTATTCTGCTTGTACAGCATGGCGGCCAGGCGCCGGAACTCGATGAGCTCGTGCTTCTCCAGCTTGGCAGCCAGGCCCAGCTGCGGCAGAGGGGAGGGGAGAGGCAGGGGCGTCGCGGGCATCAGTAGGGTCAGCGGCACGGTCGCACAAGAGGGTGTTGCCAGAGCGTCGGCGGCAGCTGCGCTGCGTGAGGGGCAGGTGGCTTGGGCCTGGCACCGCACAGGCATGCTGAGCATCTGGCTGACCGGTGCCGAAGCGCGATCCCCGGACCCGTCGTGGTGGGGCGACGCGCATGCGCCGCGAGGCTATTCCCACGCCCCGCACCTGGTCGAAGTTGTCGTAGGTGGAGATGGAGTGCTTGAGGCCGTCGAAGTCCTCCTCCTCGATGAGCAGGCCGTTGATGGCCTCGTTCACCTCGGCGTGGTTGGCCTTCTGCGCTCGGGGCACAGGCAGTCCCCGTGACGGGGACGCAGTTGGTCAGCCACCGTCACCACCTTGCCGCTGCCCACGCGCACATGCCTTGGTATTCTCCTCTGCCTCCCCGCTTTATCCCCCTCCCCACCAGCAGCTCCAACAGACAAGCAGCAGGTAAGGTACTTCCTTGATACGTACGCATTTCTCCATGCTTATGATTCCGTGTACTCCTTACCTAGCCCTGCCACCTCAGTACCCCCATGGCCCCCTCCCCGCCGCACCTGCACGCCCAGCAGGTAGTCCTTGATGAGCGGCAGCTGGCCCGCCTTGCGCATCATGTCCACCACGCGCCCGTGGTCCAGCCGCGACTGCAGCACGCCCAGCAGGTCGCACAGCAGGTCGGGGTGCTCGTCCAGGTAGTACGAAAGGCCGCGGTAGTGCGTCTCGCCGGAGGACACCTGCGGCGGGAGAGGGGCGCAAGGCACGACATGAGCAGGCCGTAAGAGTAGGGCAGCACGGTGGCCGTCCTTGGCCGCGGTCGTCTCCCTGCACGGGCCATGCTATCCCAGTACATCAAGGCAACGGCAGCTCGTCACCCCCACGGCCGCCCACAGTAAGGATAGCTAGTTCTTCACTTGTTGACCCCACTTCTTCGGCCTGCTTCTTGCTCGTGCCACCCCACCCGCCTCTCCCCGGCTCCGGCCCCACCTTGACCGCCACATCCTTGAACTGCACGTGCTCCCACGCCACGGACGAGTGGTTGATCATGCACAGCGCCGCGTTGTCATACTCATCGTACGCAATGTACAGCAGCGTGAGCTCCTTCCAGTGCTGCTGCTCGTCGCAGACGCGGATGAGGCGCGGGATGTTGAGCCGGTTGCCGAAGAGCTTGAGGTGCTCCATCAGCTTCTCGGGCCTGCGCACCGAGTAGGGGCCCGTGCTAGAGTGAGTACATCTTTTCCCTCAGCGGCCAAGGCCGCGTATCATCAGTGGGCCCTGCCTAGTCCGCGCCCTGCCAGGCACTGCGTGCTCCCTGCTCAAACCTTCAGCCGGTAGCGGTTGACCAGCAGGCCTTCCAGTTTTGGTGCTGCAGCACGCGCTTGGGCGTTGGGCCTACCATGCCACCGTGGCCTACTCCGTGCCCCCTTCCTCACCGGTAGCGGGCGTACAGGATGCCCAGCTCGGTGAAGATGCCCATGTGCGCGCGCTCCAGGCCGATGCCGCTCTCCATGAGCGCGATGAGCTCGTCGAAGTGGCCCTTGCGCTGGTACGTCTCCGACACCTGTCCAGGCGGGGCGCACAGGGGACGGCGGAGGTTATGCACGGCTGACGCATCACGCCTCCATCACACCTCCACCCCTGCAACCACGGGGCCTTGCCCTGCCCTGCTCCCATCTCCCCCAACTGCCCGCTGCCCACCTCGTCCAGCTCGTCCGCGTTGACGATGATGGCCAGGCCGCACAGCTGCGCGAGGCGGAACTCCTTCTCGTCCACGCACGCATAGCAGACCTCCTTCCAGGTCTTGGGGCTGTTGGCCTTGCGCGCCGCGTCCACGGCCTGCTGGAAGTGGCGCAGCCGCACCAGCGTGCTGGCGAGGCGGCCGTAGTTGGGCAGGTGCGCGAACAGCACGCGCGCCGCCTCGTAGAGGCCCTCCTCGTAGCAGCGGTCTCCGCACGCCTGCAGGTTGGCCTGGTGTGTGGCGGAGATGAACTCCTCCAGAGCGGCCATGTTGCTGGTCTTGGCGTACGCGTACACCAGCTCCGTGTCCACCTGGGGGAACGGTGTGAGGTGAGGCGAGGGGCGGTGTGAGTGAGAGGGTCGGCGGGTGGCGGGTGGGAGGAGAGGTGGTCTGGGGTCGCTGTGCTCCGGGCCTCTGCAAGGTTCCTGGTCCAATCCAACCCTTTTTAGCCCTGCACCGCGTGGCTCACCTTGGCCTCCTTGACCTTCTTGCGGACCATGAGCAGGTACTTGACCAGGTCGTCGTAGCAGCCGCTGCCCTTGGCCGCCTCCGTGACCGCCACGTACCTGGCAGGGTACGGGAAGGTGGCAGGCGCGGCAGCCGTGTGGGTCAGGCCCAGGCATCGGTTTGCCGGCTGGCGCTGGTGGGACGCCGGCTGGCTCGCACGCACACGGATTGCCGTGTGCGGATTACTTGATTGCAATTATGGCCACTTGCGTGGGGACGTGCCCCGGGGGCGCCTACGAAGCGGGGCTCACCTGGTCGAGTCGCCGGCCTTGAGGTAGGAGGCGATGGCGTCCGCCACCTGGCCCGCCGAGAGCTGCGAGTGCGCCAGCTCGCTCCACACCGCCGCCTCGTCGCACTTGGACGCCCACTCGGAGGCGCGCGGAATGTCCTTGAGCTGCTCCAGCAGCACCTGCGGGGAGGAGGGGAGCGGGGCGGGGCGCGACAATCGGCATAGCTCAGCATCGCACGGGAGGTGGAGCAGGGCGTGGCGGGCGGCGGCCAGGGCCGAGCCGGTGCCGTCCGCGGGCTCTGCTGCGGACGCATGCTCGTTTGGGAATTGCAAAAGGCGGCGGCAACCACCTTGATGGCCTCCACGCGCTTGTTGAACTTCTTGTAGATCTCAAACGCCTCCTCGGCGAGGCCGTGCTCGATGGCCTTCTCCGCAACGGCCGGGCCGTCGAAGTTCTCCAGGCGGTAGATGTAGCCCTGCGCCCGTCCAGGAGGCCACACGATGGCAATCAGGCAGGCAAGCAAGCAACGAGGCACCGCGCGATCGAAGGGGCTGGCAGCTAGGTGAGCAAAGCTCGGCCAGTAGGCAGGTCCGGCAGGGCAACAAAGCGGCACCCGGACACAAGATGGATGCCCTGGCTGTGGCCCGGTGGCTGCCGGGAGGCTAGCGCAGGCCGCGACGCCCCTGGGGCAAGCGGGCTACCCACCTTGACGCGAGTCTGGTCGGACTTGATAGCTGTGAGGATGAGCAGGTTTTGCAGGTTGGCGTTGTTGGAGAAGGCGCTGTTCTGCAGCACGATCTTCTCCAGCAGCTCGATGAGCTCCGACTGCAGGCCCTGAGCCATGAATGACTTGACCGTCACGCTGACCTGTGGGGAAGGACCGGGCCGTATAGCATGGCAGCGTCAGCCCTAGTCCCTGGTGGTTGTGCTTCGCTAGGCAGGAGAAGCAGAGGCTGCCGGCGGAGCAGAGGCTCCAGGCAGGCGCGTGGCCGTGGGCGCTCACCTGCTCGGGGTTGCGGCTCTCTGGCAGCGCCGTGCCCACGACCTGCTCGATGAGCGAGGCGCGGTGCTCGTTGGCCTCATCCAGGACCTTGGCCCACAGCGCGGGGTCAGCGCGCTCCACGATGTACCTGAGGAGGGCCGGCGTTGCGGAGTCGCGGGTGGAGGATGAGTGGCCGGGGTACAGGTGGAGGGAGGTGATCCCGTGGCACGGGTAGGAGGGAGGACGCTGGCCAATAAGCCTGGCAGCGCATGACAGTTCCCATGCTGAGCACGGCCGCTGGCCGGGGTGAGGGTGAGGTGCAGAAAGTGGCGAACAGCACGCGGCCGCACCTGGCCTGCGGCTTGAACAGCGCGTTCTTGGAGGTGACCTCAATGAGCGCGTCGTCGCAGGTGCCGCGCTTGTAGGCGATGACGGCCAGGTTGGGGTCGCGCTTCTCGGCGTGCCTGGGGGGCAGCAGGAGCAGAGGCCGGCGGCGTGAGCACGATGCAGGCTGCATTGCTTGGCATGGCACCCAGGCCACCGGAGCTCGCCTCAGGCAGCTGCACGCTGCAGGCCCGGAAGGTCGCGAGCGGCGGGAGGCACTCACTTGCCGACCACGAGCGAGTCGTAGTAGGGGTTGGTGGTGAGGAAGTGCTCGGGGTTGTTGTTGGTGTCGATGATGATCTTTCCTGCGGGCCATACCCACCGACACGGCATTCAGCATCGCCAAGTTGCCCCCAGGCAACACCCGACGGCTGCCGCGCAGCCCTGCCTAAGCCCACGCGCAGACGCATGGTCCCCTCTGGCCCGGCGACATGGCGCGGCCCTCACCCAGCGCGTTGTGCACGTGCGGGTCCTGGCTGCCCTCGCTGATGAGGTGCTCCAGGAAGGGCGTCAGCAGCTTCAGCCGGTTGCGGCGCTCCACCGCCTCCACAAGGCCGTCCACCGGCAGCAGCGAGCGGACCTTCAGGGCGGGCGGCGGCAGGGGCGTGAGGAAGGGCCAGCAGGCTGCGGCAAGCGGGCTCGGCCCTGAAATCCATGCCCGCACACCCAGAGCGCCAGGGGCCAGCGCCAAGGGCGTGTGGCTGCGCATGAAGGCTGGGCAGTAGGCGGTGTGCGGGGGAGGGGCCCGGACCGAAGCCGGGCTGCTGCTCACCGAGAGGATGAGGTTGTTGATGAACTCATCGGGCGCCTCGCAGTCCAGCAGCGCGCCCACCACGGAGGGTGCCTTGGCGGGCGACACCTTCTGCACGTAGCCCTCGATGTAGCGCAGCATGTTGTTGGCGAAGCTGGCGGGCGGGGCGGCGGGACGGGCGCGCAGCAGGGTGTCAGGCGGATACCCCGGGTGCCCGGTGCGGACCTAACGCCGTTGGCAGGCACGCGCTGCACCTGCATCAGCAAGCACCTACCACGGCCCCACGATAACGGCCCTTCGCGCTGCTGCAATGCACACAAAAGCGCGCCGAGGACCAACGCGCCCTGCCCCGCCCCTACCCCCGTAACTCACAGGTACTGCGTGAGGTCCTCCACCATGTCGAAACGGTCGCACACGTTGATGAGCGGGCGCGCGTCGGGCAGCTTGGCCTCCATGAGGAAGGCCTTGACCTTGTCGGCCGGGTAGAAGTTGGACTCGCGCGTGGCGCGCTCCACCTCCTTCAGGTTGCCCGTGCGCGCGGCCGCCTCGATGTACTTGTAGTGCTCCTCGGGCGCCTGCGCCGGTGAGCGCGGGGCCAGGCGCGGGGCGGTTGCCGTGGGGGTCGCGTGCAGGCGCTATCTGGCGGCGTTGCTTGCAGCGCGGCGCAGCTGCGGGTGCGGGGCGCAGGCCCTTTGCTTGGTGCGGTAGCGCACCTCGGTGAAAGCGATGCGGGCGCCCAGGTAGAAGTACAGCCCGTGGTACGAGTTGTACGCCTCGAACAGCTCGATGATCTGCGGCGGCGGGGCCGAGCGACGGCGGCGAGCAGCAGAGAGCACACTCAGACGAGCCCGCACACGCCCAGCCCCCACGCTGCTTCACGGGGGCTCGAGACCAGCGCAGCAGCGGCCGCCGCAGGGCAGGCTTGACGCGGGACCGCTGCGGGCTTGACGCGGGAACGCTGCTGCATGAGCCCCCGCTGCACTAGCTCGCTCGCTGGGCTCGCCTTGGTGGGCGTGAGCTGCTCGGTGTACTCCTTGGCGATGTTGCACACCAGCTGCAGATTGGTGGCCATGTTGGACACCAGCAGCTCCTTGAGGCACTCGAGCGCCCAGTCGCTGGACAGCGTGCCGAAAAACTCCACCAGCGCCTGGCGGGCGGGCGGGGCGGAGAGGGGTACCGTAAAGTAAGCGCGCTGGCGCAAGCCAGCTAGACGTAGCGGACAGAGAGTGGCGAGCCTGGGCGACGGGCCGAAAGCGAAAGGCAGATTCAGCAGGTGAACGTGTGGAACCTGCCGCGAGTCGTAGCCGCGGCTGCAGGTGGAAGGTTGGGTGCAGCCAAGGCGTGGGGGCAGGAGGGCCATGCGCAGGTTGCGGTGCGGCCGCGGCGCGGGCGGGGCCGCACCTGGGGGTCGATGGCGTGGGTGTTGATGATGCAGCGCTTGATGTCGCTGAGGTCCGTGTAGTGCTGCAGCGCGCGCATGTAGAGGCCGGCCTTCTCGCACAGCTGCGCGATGCGCGGGCGGTCGTAGTGCGTGAGCGTGCCGCCGGCCAGGATAGCGTCCGCCACCTGCAGGGAAGGGAGGGACGGAGGGTTGCGGCAACGGGAGGGCGTGGCTCGGCAGTTGACGCATGCAAGGAGCAGAGGGCCATGACAGGCTGCGTTGGTAGCGGACATCGTGCACCAAGGCAGGGCCACAGAGCCTCTCCCATTCTGCCGATGATCAGCACACGCCCGTATGGCTAACTGGAATGGTTGCTGCACCCAAGGCACATCCACCCCCTCCTGGTGCCCTGCCTGCGGGTTGGTGACCAGGTTGATCTCCAGCAGCTTGGACTGCAGCGCGGCCTGCTCGGGCCGGTCGCCCGACAGCGCGTCCAGCAGGAAGGCGGTGGCCTCGCGGATCATGTTGCGCTGCGGGGTAAGGGACGACAGGGGTGACGGGGCGTGGGTCACGACACGGCAGGGAAGCCTTGCGTGTGGGCCCAACACGAGCCCAACAACGACTCCGCATCGTGGCCAAGCATGCCGCCCCTTGGTACTGTGCCGAGCCTGCTTGCAATCGGCCCGGGTGTCACCATCCCCTTCGGCATCTGCACCTGCAGGAACAGGTCGGCCATGACGTTGACGTCCACGGGCGGCGGCGCCTGCTTGGCCACCATCTTGGCCAGCGCCACGGCGCCGTTGGGGTTGTTCATCATCATGCTCTGCCAGGGGAGCGCCACGGCACGGTTGAGGCACGCGACGGAACCGGGCGACAGCGAGCGCAGGTCACAAGCGCGCTGCAGCAGGCGCGACAGGACATCGCGCCCCCGGGCTGCTGCTCCTGCAGTGCCGCAGCGCCCCACCTGCAGCAGGAACATGTAGTCCAGCTTCTGCCCGGTCTGGGTCGTGTAGGCGACGAGCGCCTGGATGTCGCCCTTCTCAGCCAGCGTCGCAATGACCTGGCCGGCAGCGGAGCACGACAACCATCAAACGCAGCGGAGCAAGGCAACCGCCAAGCGGGGCCGCTGCAAGCAGGACCCCCATCCCCTGTGCCCTGGGCAGGCCGGGCTAGGGCGCCCACAACCTTCAGCGCGGCCCAGGCCTTCCTGGGCCGCTGAAGCCATGCGCCAGGCCCCGTTGCCGGGCCTCAGCCTCCCTGGGCAGGTGTCTGCGCACCTTGGGCCCCGCGGCGCACTGCTGGTAGACCTTGAGCGCAAAGTCCTTGTCGCCCGCGGCGCTGATGGCATCGCCCAGTTCCTCGCACGCCTGCGGTCGCCAGGCAGAGCCGGCAGGCGGCAGCAGTCGTCAGGTCACGGGGCACAGGTGCGGCAGCCCCGCCGCCTGCATCCCACACGTCAGTGTCCGGACCCCGACCTTGGGGCTGGCGAACCAGTGGCGCACTGGCCGCCAGCTGATCCACCCGCGTCAACCTCCTAGCCCCAGCAATCCGGGCCTGGAGTTGGTACGCAGCCCTGACCCCGGAGTAACCCTCCTGGCGCCTACCTCCAGCTTGCCCTCGCCCCACCAGTTGACTAGCAGCTCCTTCTTGTTCTGGCTCAGCACCAGCCTGGGCGGGACGAGGGTTGGGGCCAGGGTGGGGGTCATGGGAGCAGCACCCCATAGCATTGCAGGAAGTGTGCTGGCAGCCGGGTCAGGCCCTGCCTTGCCGCGGCGCCGTTGCTGCAGGCCAAACCGCCCCTCGACAGGCCCCAGCGGCGCGTCTGCCACATGGGGTGTCCAACCCCACCGCCGCTCGATAGTGGCCTGGCAGCGCCTGCTCGCATGCGGGCCTGCCTGCTGCCTTGCGTGCTTGCCGACTGCTTGACCCATTTCCCTCGCCCCTGCCCCTTGCCCACGCCCGCGTGCCGCCAAACAACCCCCGCATACACCGCCCTATGCGTTTGCCCGAGCGGCCGCCCCCACCGTCACCTCCCGTCCGTCCGCACCTGGCCAGCTCGCCGCTCTCCGGGCCGTTGAGCTTGCCGCGCTGCAGCAGCACGCCCAGGTACACCAGGATGGGCGGCTTCTGGCCCGCGGCCGGCGCAGCGGCCTTGAGCCGCTCCATCACCTCGCGCGTGCGCAGCTGGCCCTGTGGGCGGAGCGACACAAGGGTTGTTCAGGCAAGCGCATGCGCCGCGGGTAGGTGACGCCGCGGGCGTTCGCTCCGAGCAAAATCCGGCTGCACTGCTTTATGGTCTGATATGCACCCCTAGCCCCTGGCAACACAGCACATCCCGCAGCGCTGCTCGGCAGCAGCGCCATCCGCCGGCCGGAGCCGCGGCCACGGCCGCACCTGCGGCGACTCGGCGGCGCACTCGGCGGCCTCCTTGTACTGGCCCGCACTGAAGTAGCGCTCAAACTGCTGCCCCACCAGCCCCTCGGCGCCGGGCAGGTTGCCGCGGCGCGCCATGGCCATGGCCAGGTCCAGGTTCTGCAGCTGCGTGCTGACAAAGGGCACCATGGTGCTCTCGTTCACAGTCACCAGCAGCACCTGGCCGCGCCTGCGGGAGGAGGGGCGCGGGTGGGACGGAGGGCCAGAGGGGGGGCTCACAAGCAGCGCGTGGCGACGGCAGGCTGCCGGGCGCGGACACTGCCCTGCGCCAAGCAGGCTCAACAGGGATGGATCCATCGCACATCCACAGCAGTATCAGGCCGTTCGGGACAAGTTCAACGCCTTGCCGTATACAGGAAGGCGACCCCTTCAAGCCAACCCAAGGGCACAGCTGCGGCTGTACGCAGCCTGCGCCTCGCGGGGCCGCGGTCCGTACACGGTCCCGGCAGACCTGTTGATGCAGAACACGCCGCCGGTGGCGTCGCTGGGGCAGGCCAGGAAGACGGGGTCGGGGCTGATGCGGTTGCGGTACACGGCGGTGGCCGACTCCAGGTCGTACACGAACACGAAGCCCAGCTTGGAGATGACGTACACCAGCCCGTACTTCTCGCTGATCTGCAGCGACAGGAGGCGAGCGGCCGAACGGTAGGCGGCGGGGGTGCGGGGCAGGAATCCAGCGCGGGGCCGCTTCGGCGGCTGGCAGGCGCCAGGAAACGGCGCCGGCTAGGGATGCGCTGCTGGGCCTCTGGCCGTCTGCTCGCTAGTTGCGAGAGGGCAGCGGGCGTCAAGTTGAGTTGGTGTCCCTGCCACTGAGCCAAGCCTCGGTTGGGCGAACGCGCTGCTCAACCCGGCGACCGCCACCCCACCTGCAGAGAGACAGGGAAGTCGTCCGCGAACTCCGCGGGGAAGAAGAGCTCCGCGTTGCGCTTGATGGCACCGCCCGCTGCGGCAGGGCCAAGGACGGGCCATTGTCACCACGAGCGGGTACTGGCTGCTGCCTGACGTGCTGACACCACGCCTGGCTGCTGCATCCGCCGGTAGCATATTGCGGCACATGTTGTGCTGAGACCCAGCCCTTGCCGCGACAGGGCATGGAGCCGCGCCAGGCTCGCTGAGCCGCACCAGGGCTCCTGCCCCAGTGGCCCTGCCACCAGAGGCCCAAGCTTGCACCGTTGGGCCACCGCCGCAGCTATCCCGCAGCTCCTCACCCGCCGCCCCGCCCAGTTCGATGACATGCAGCTTGGAGATCATGGCCCCGTCCTTCCACGTCTTCTGGGCGAACGAGATGACCAGGCTGGAGGTGTCCCGCCCCGTGAACTGCAGCCGGCGGGCAGGGCAGGGCGCCCAACCGCCCGTCACAACATGCAGCATGATGGCAGGCAGCCGTGCGGAGCGAACCATGCGCGAGGCACTGCAACAGCAGCTGCCTTTCACCGGGTCCAAGGGGCTGTGCCGGGTGCAGTGAGGGGCAGAGGCACTGCAGGAAAGGGGCGCACCTTGACGTTTGCGAAGGCGGCAGCGTGCGCCTCGAGCGGCTGGCTCTTGGCCTGCTCGAACGAGTACAGCTGCATGAGGCCCTTGGCCAGCGCCGGCCTGCATAGGCGGGAACGCAACAGGGGCCGCACCAACGTCACTTCACGGCCCTCGCCCCCCGCAGATTGCCTTGCGCTGCCGCAGCCGGCCGAGCATGCTTCATGGCTTGCGTTGTGCTCCCATGGGCCCTGCCGCACCTGTCGGGGGCGCCGGGGGCGATGCCGATGAGCACCGACCACTTGCCATCGGGGCTGGTGCGGTAGCTGATGATTTGCGAGCCGGCCAGGTTGGGCGTGCGGTCAAAGACCTTGGTCGGGGCATCCGAGGCGCCCTGCGGTGGCGCGTCGTACAAGCATGTGGTGTCGGCACCCAGCCCGGTGTGTGCCCGTGCAAGGTAAGGTCTCCGGCGCTTAAACGCATTCTGAAACCCATGCATTGCCCCGAAATCAACGTCTGCAGCGCTGCCGGCATGCAGGCGTGCTGGCTAGGCCAGTCCACGCCGACTCCCTGCGGCCAGCGCACCTCCACGTCCCAGTGGTACACGGCCCCCGCGGTGACCAGACCCAGCATCGTGGGGCTGATCCACTTCCAGAACTCCACGGTCTCCGGCATCTGGTACGCCTTCAGCTTCTGCTTGGTGTCCAGGTTGAACACCTGCAGCGTGTCACCTGCCGTGCCAGCGGTAACGGCCTGCGCGGAGAGTCATGGAAAGAAGCGCCGAAACGAGGGGCATGTGCGATGAGGCATCGCGCGGACAGTGTGGGTGTGGGAGTTGGTGGGAGTTGGTGGGAGTCGGTGGGGCGGGTGCCCGCGTGGCCTGAAGCTGGAGAGCCGCTGAGACCACGGCCTGCACGGCCTGGCCGGGTGCTACACGACCCCTAAGCACATGCAGGGGGGAGCCCTGCACTTGGCGCGCTTGCCTTCAGGGCGATGACCTTCTTGTCGAGGCACATCAGCGCGGAGTCCGCGCTAATTTGCCTCCGAGCTGGCGAGAGCGGGTTGGTCATGTCCACGATGACCACCGTGTTCTGAGTGCCGGTCTCGCGGACGCAGATATACTTGTCCGACTCCATGGTCACATTCTTGAACGAGATGAAGTCCTGCGCCACCCCTATGCTGGGGAGCTGCGCGCCAGGGACCGCCAGCGCTTAGATGCTGCGCCCAGCAGGTAGCGGTGCTGCTGCGACTCACCAACAGCTTCTCCGCTACTGAAAGGGGAGCCTGAACCGCCATCTTGCTGATCTGCGCCTTGCCCCGGGTTCAGTTCGAGTTGTTGCAGTCAAGGCAGGGGCTGCGGGCTGGCCCGCCTGTAGAAGGTCCCTGTGCGGACTGCAGGGTCGCGCGACGACCAGTCGCGCAGATGTGCAGGAGCCCAAGGTTTCGCGGACCGGCCCCCAGTGAAGCGACTAGTAGCTATGTCAAGCGTTATACAGTTGAGCTCATGGAGCTGCAAGGTCGGGTACGCATGGCTGGTCGGCACGCTGTGCGTGTAAACCCTGTCATTGGATGTTGCGCGCTCCATAACCCGCCCAACCCCCGAGTGCCGCGAGGCGTGGCACGGTTGGCACCGCGTCTGTATGTATTCTACTTTCAATATCCATCGCTCTCCTGACAATTCTTCGCACAGCCGTTGCGGCAATGCATAGGTCAGGCACGGTCCTGAGCGGGCGCAGCGGCAGCACCACATCACAGGGGCCCCTCCCCTGCGCACACAGCACCGCGTTGCCCTGGCGTTCAAGCCGGAACCGATGAGCCGCTGGGCTCTTCAGGCACCGTTCGCCTCGGCCGGCCATAGTCCAGGGCCCTGACGCCGTGCCCGACGCCTGCGCGAAGAGCTGTACAAGGAAAGAGAGCCAAAAAACGAAAAACGCGAACGAAGGCAGCACGAGCCTGCCCGTGCCGGAGGGCCGCCTCCTGCCTGCATCGACCCTGCCACTCACTCTGCCCGTTGCGCGTGCCCGGTCCACCTTGCCAGTCCTGACCCAGAAGAGAGCGGACCCTGCCTTGATCTTGGGCTGATGCACGTGTGCGATGCTGCCATCGTCATGTTAGGGTCTCCCTCTCCGGTCCCCCCACGCGAGCTCTGAATCAGCACTGACCAACCTGGCTCCAGGTGCTGGGCGAGGGCCCGTGACTGCATGAGCACTTTAGCCCCACTGTTTCTCCGGTGACCCAGGAGGCAGCAAGCCTTTCCCCCGGGCTGCCGGACCTCATGCAATGTTGATACAGGCACGCTCGGCCTTCTCCACCCGAATTCCAGTTGATTATAAACTAGAACGAAGTCACAAAAGGAGTATCTGTAACCTGCGAAAACGTGAATTCATCGATATCTCCTGCGCAGTTGCGCTCTATTGCATGGGATACAGCCAGGAGGCGTGGAGGCCTCCTGGATACAGCCGCAGCAGCGGGCGCACCCTTCCCCCCTGCGCCGTCCGTGGCCTCCAGCGCTGTGAGCACGATGATGCCCAATGGCTGCCACCTGCGTGCGAGGAGCCACCGCCGCCCACCATGAGCTGGGCGAGCGCTGCCATGGCGCAGCATGCCCATGGCACACGCATCGGGTCGCTAACAGCCCACGCTCTGGCCCTCGCGACATCCACTTCCCTCTGACTGACCGCCAACGGTAGGTCGCCCAGCGGGGCCCGCAAGGCATCCCGGGCAACTCCGCGCGGCGGCCATCAGTCGCCGCCGTCCCCACCCGCGCATGTGAAGCAGGCACCACGCCTGCGCACTCCGCGCTTGGCCCAGACTCCACCGCGGCAAAACATCAGCATGACACCGCGCGGCATGTGCACCTGCGCCCCCCCGCGCTTCCGCCCCCGCCTCGCGCCTGCACCCACGTACGCATCGCTTAGCCACATCCAAGTGCCGCCGTGAAGCACCAGAGCAGCGCCCTCCGAGCCCTGTTGGCGCGATGCGCCGTTCTGATCGAAGTCCACAAGCACGGGGTCACGGGGTCTGTCTCCCCTAGGGCTGCGTGAGCCGATACCTTCGTCAAGACGCGGTCGCAACCGAGATGCGGTGCTCGCCCCCATCCCCGTCCCCACTCTCTTCATACATACACTCTTTCCCCATTCCAAGTGCACAGCGCTGCCCCACCCACCCCAACGCACGCCACCTGGGCTCATCAACCCCCAAACCCCAGCGCCCCACCATCGCCCCCTCCCGCTTCGAGCGGTGCCGTGCAACACGGCCGCAGGCGAAGCAGCGCCATGGCCTGAGGGAGGGATGCACCCGCTGCGCCGCGGGCGGCCTCCGCCGCGCCCCCGCCTCATCATCGCCCGGTCAACCGCCGCCACCACCACGTGCAGCCGCCGCCGAACCGCGGGTTGGTTGCCGGCTTGCTGTCGCCGGTGCCTAGGTACAGCAGCTCCTGGCGGTGCAGCGGCAACAGCACCAGAATGAGTCTTCTCAGCGTTACGGCGCATGTAAGCTACTCTGTATATGTTCACACATGTACCGCATCTCAGTCACTTTGCTGTCGTCTGTTTGCAGATGCAGCAAGCAGCTCGTTGCGGTGCAGGGGCAGCCGCAGGGAACGCCAGGCCGCCTAGGCCGCGGCCCGAGACGTCCTCCAGCAGGATCATGTCCTGATGAGGCCACATGCTGTTGATAAAGGCCTGAAGCGGCGGGCTCGAGCCCACCTGGCGGTTGAGGAAGACCAGGAAGCAGCCGAAGAGCAGCACCGCGCCACAGGTGGTGGCCAGCACCACCGCGCGGAACACGTGCGGCGTCTCCTCCAGGCCTGGGGAGGCGCACGGCGGGGAGGGGCAGCGTGGGCAGGCACAGTGGGGCGCTGCGTGGGGCCGGCCGGCGGCCGCGGATGCCCTACGCACTGCTCGGGCTGCGCATGTAAAGAGGTGGGCGGCTGCTCGCGCGGCAGCGCGATGGCGTGGCGGCAACAGCCCGGCGCCCAGCCGGCCGGTGGCGTGTACTGCCGCCAGGGATGAGCGAAGGAGCCGCGGCGCAACCGCGCGGCGCCATCCCAAGCGCGGGGCCACATGTCAGCGCGGTGCAGGTTGTCGTGCAGGTTGAACCTAGGTCACCTTGCGTCATGCGCGGTGACGGCGCTCACCCCCGAGGGGGGGGGCAGCCGCGACGCACCCGAGGTGAGGTTCATGCCGAACCAGGTGCCCGCCACGGTCATGATCGCGAGCGCGGCGGAGATGGCGGTGAGGAAGAGGTCGATGGTGATGAGCTGCGGAGGCAGTGGCGAGAGGCGGGGCACGCATCGCGGGGCGCGTGCTTAAGGCGGGGCATGCACCGCGGGGCGCAGAGCGGGCACGCGCAGCGGGCCGGGTGTTTGAATGATGGGGGGAGGCCAAGCGGCGCGGCGAGGCCTGGGCCATGGCCCCCCCCGACTGCGGCACGTTGCGCACTCGCCCATGCGGACATGTGGCCAGGGCCGTGGCCCTCACGGCCCCGTACCTGGTTGCGGTGCTGGTCCAGCTGGATGGTGACCAGGTCCTCCGCGTCCTTGATGTACTCGTGCACCGTCTGAGGGAGGGCAGGGCATGTGCAAGGGGGCGGGAAAGGCAGGGGCCGGAGCAGCTTGGGGCGGCAGGAGCGCGGCACGAGAGGGCGCGGAACATGTTCCGCAAGCAAGGGCCGGGGTCATAAAGCAGCCCCACCCACCTGCAGCCTTATGAAGGCGTGGCCCAGCTGCAGTCTGGTGTTCGCAAGGCTAGTATAGGCTGTGTACAGCTTGCGGTACGTCTGTCAATCGTAGCTTTTATTAGCTTGTGAAGGAGGCCCCACCTGCAGCCTGTTAAAGGTGTGGTCCAGCTGCATGAAGTAGGCCTCAAGCAACATCTCCACAGCCGCCGTCTCGGCCTCGTCGATGCTCGAGTCTGCGGCGCAGGGGCCGGGTGCGCGCGAGGCGCGGCTTGGGGGGTCGTGCACGGTGCACGACACCGGAGCCTGGCGACGACGGCGCGCCGCGTACTCGCCCCCGCCCGCAGCCACGAGGGAAAAGCAACGGGGTCTACACAGGCGGGGGCGCCCCACGCAGCCGTACCTGAGGATGAGGAGGAGCCCGAGGTGCCGGACCGGACCGAGCCGCCGCGGCTGTTGCGGCCGTCCTTGGAGCCGGGCGTGCCGCCCGGCAGCGCCGACAGCTGCGGGTGGCAGAGGGCGTGGGGCACGTTGCGAGCCACGGCAGCTGCGAGGCTGTGCAGGTTGCCGCGGCGCGCGTGTTTGCCTCTGTGTGTTCAAGTGTTAGGTGAAGACGGGACCCCACACGCGGCACAGCACAACTAAGGGTTGAGTGGC
>BDDC01001036.1:9098-32102 GCA_001662425.1 Chlamydomonas sphaeroides | reverse complement strand
TCCCCCCCCCCCCCCCCCCCGCACCTGTGGGCCGCTCGCTGCCGCATGAGGCTGCACGGCCGCGCCATCGCCCGAGCCCGGCGCCGGCGCCACCTCATGGCCGGCGTCGCCGGGCAGCGCCTGGCCGCCTGCGTCGTCGGCCGCCGGCTCGCCGCCCTGCCCCTCGAGGCCCAGCTGCTCCAGGATGAGCTCCAGCTGCTGCCACAGCGCCAGCGAGGGCTCGGGCGGCGGGCAGAACATGAGCCGCTGGCCAAACGGGCCGCCCGTGTCTTCGTTTCCGGCACCCGGAGCTGCCGGCGGAGCTGCCGGTGGCGGCGGCGGCGGCGGTGGTGCACCCGCAGCACGGGCCCGGGCCGCGGCAGCGCGGCGTTGCGCCGGTGTCAGCTGCTCCGGGGCCGCCGCGGGGCCGTAAGCGCCGGCGCCGGTCAGCTGCTTCAGGGCCGACGCGGCGTCGGCGGCGAGTCCGACGCCGCCGCTGGCGCTGGTGGTGGCACTGGCGCCCGAGCCGGGGCTGCTGACGTCGCCAAGGAGGGCCGCGGGGGCGGCGCCCAGCACCACGACGTCGAGCGGCACACGCGCCTCGGCATAGCTGCTGCTGAGCTGCCGGCACTGTTCCTCGGGAAGATCGGCGCCCTGTGAGTCCCGGAAGCGTGAAGAATGCCAGAATTTATATGGGGCTTGATATCTTGATTGATAGACAGCAGGTATGGGCGTAGCGCGGGCCGTTTCTGGTGCAACGTAGCCTGCCCCGTCCTCACCTCCGACGCCAAGAACGCTAGCACCCGGGCTCCTGGTGCACGCCGCGCCGCAAGCAGCGCCAAGCGCAGACTGCCCAGCAGCTGGCAGCGCTCGTCCGCATGGCAGGAGATGTCTAGCCCGAGCAGGGCGGATGCGTCCGACGTGGGCGGCACGCGGGTCTGGGGTCTGGGGGATGTCGTCAGGAGCGCGAGCGACGGCTCCTCGTCGACAGAATCATCCTTGGGGCGCGATGCAAGGGCTGATTTAGCCTGTGTGCTGGCGAGGGCAAGCTGAAACGCTAGACGGGACCCGCAAGGGAAATCTGCATTGCTGCTGGCCTCGGCTGAGTTGTCGATACTGCAAAGGGCATGAAAGCGAGCACTCGTTCAGAGGCGTGGCAACGTAGCTCTCGTGTGTCACAGAAGCACCAATTGCAGATGTTTGGCAACCCCAGGCTTACACGTAGACTAGCATGCTGGGGAGCACCGTATGGCTGCGTTGCCGATGGGCCTCACTCCTGCAGACGGGCCCTACGCATGCCGCATGGCACCGATGTGGACTAGCAGTAATGTCGGTTCAGGTTCTATTAACGCTTGCTACACGCCTCCTGATATTGATGTGTGAGTGGGGAACGCGGAAGGACGGGCCGGAAACGCCAATCGGCCGCGGACAATCTAGTTACCACCCTTCTCCACAGAAACCATAACCACAACGTCAGCAGGGCAGCCCGGGACATCCCATGCGCTGAGCTGGTGTTGACACACTGCACTGTCAACAGCGTGTGACCAGCCACGATGGCGCTGCCGCCGACCATGCAAGCTCTTCTGTTGGATGGTGACGAACGCGTTCGCTACGCAGAAGTGCCCACGCCCGCGCTTGTGCATCCTACGGATGTGCTCGTGCGGGTGACGGCATGCAGCGTGTGCGGCAGGCGAGCCGGAAGGGGTCGGGGAGCCCTGCAGGGGTTTGGGACACGCCAGCTGACGCAACTCAGAACGGCCCTTCCTCCTCTGCCCGACTCTCCCTCCCCGACTTCTCCTCCCCATGTTACCCACACCACCTCGGGCCACGCCGCGCCTACCACCCAGCGACTTGCAGTGAGTGTACCCCAGAAGGCGGCAGCCGCTCTGCTCGCTCCAGCGCCACCCGACTGACCGTGCCGCCGGCTTGCGCGCCCGTGCCGCAGCCCCTACCACGGCCGCGAGCGCGGCATCGCGCCCGGCACAATCGTGGGCCACGAGTACGTGGGCGTCGTGGTGGCAAAGGGAGACCAGGTCAGCCCCGCGAGGCTCGCGCGTCGCACCTCCCTACAACCCCTCCCCCGCCCGCCCCCCTGCCGTCCCCCGCCGGTGCCCGCCGCTCACCGCCCACGCACTCCCGTACCGCGCCGCTCCCCTGCGCGCACACGAGCTCTGAGCTGCACGCCTGGACCTCACCCCGGCGCCTGCCTCCCCGTCTGCATGCCGCCCCGCCCCCGGCCCCGGTAGGTAACCTCGCTGCAGCTGGGCGACCGGGTGGCCTCGCCCTTCACCAGCTGCTGCGGCGGCTGCTTCTACTGCCGCAAGGGGGCCACCTGCAGGTCCGACCGCAACCCCCGGGGCCCAGCCGCCCGCAACCCTGGCAGCCCTGGCAGCTCGCTCAGCCAGGCGCTGCTACCGGAAAGGGGTGCTCCGGGGATGGGTGCATGCCGGGCGATACGGGGATTGCAGGGCGCCGCGGTGACGGCCGGCTGGGCCCCTGCGCGCCGTGACCGCAGGTGCAACCACTCCCAAGCGCACCTGTTTGGCTGGGTAACGGACGGCGAGCAGCAGGTGAGGCCCCCGGCCCCCAACCCCATCCCAGCCCCACCCCGGCCCCACGGCCATGCACGCGCCCGCATTGCACACCCGCCGTGTGCAAGGGCCGGGGCCGGTGGCCCCGCAGCAGCTAAGCTGCACTCTGGGGACTGCACACAACCTCTGCTGACTGCCGCCCTGGGGCCCTCCCCGCCCTCCCCGCAGCTGCCGCCCGAGCAGCGGCGCGGGCTGCAGGGCAGCCAGGCGCAGTTCGTGCGGGTGCCGCTGGCGGACGGCACGCTGGTCAAGGTGCGGCGGCGCGGGAGGCAGGGGCCCGTCCTCGCCCCGGGGCGCAGGCCCGTGGCTCCAGCGACAACCTTGCAGCTGCGCTGTGTGATCCGCCGCCATGCCACCGCACTGACACGATGCTGGCCCCTAGCCAGCCCACCATGCCGCGCCCCAACCTGCGGACGCCTGCGCCCTGGCGGGCCGTGCACACGCCTGCAGCCCCATCCTTGATGTGACGCTGCCGTAGCTGCGCGACAACACACCCTCCGCCCCTCCCCCATTTGGCTGGCCAGCTGCTGGCACCCATGCCCCCCCCTCGCCCCCTCCCAAGTGCGCCCCCGCCCCCTCTGCCCCCTCTGCCCCCTCGTCCCCCTCGTCCCCCTCCGCCCCCTCTGCCGCCTCTGCCCCCTCTGCCCCCTCTGCCGCCTCTGCCCCCTCGACCCCCTCTGCCCCAGCTGCCCGACGACGTGTCCGACGAGGCGGGGTTGCTGCTGGGCGACATCCTGTCCACCGCCTTCTTCGCCGCGGAGCGGGGGGAGGTGGGCGAGGGCGCCGACGTGGTGGTGCTGGGCTGCGGGCCCGTGGGCCTGCTGGCGGCCATGGCGGCACGGCACCTGGGCGCTGGCAGGGTGAGGCCAGGGCCGGGTGGGGAGGGGGGCAAAAGGGCAACGCGGATGGGATGGGATTGAAATTGAGGCACGAGGCTGATCGGGCGTCTTGACATTAGGTGTCGGGAGCGCTGGTGCACCCCTTGGCCCCTCTCCCGCCCACACGTGCTTCCCCTCCCCCATCCCCCCCCCCATCTCTCCGCCCCGCAGGTGTGGGCCGTGGACGCAGTGCCCGAGCGCCTGGCGCTGGCCGCCGAGCTGGGCGCCCTGCCGCTGCAGCTGGGGCCGCGGGGGGAGCGGACGGGGGAACAGCCGGGGGGGCAGCAGCAGGGCGGCGCGGCCGCCCCAGCGGCTGCCGGCGAGGCGGTGGTGGCGGCGGTGCGGGCCGCCACCGAGGGCCGCGGCGCGGACGTGGTGCTGGAGGCGGTGGGCAGCAACGGGGCGCTGGGGCTGGCGTACGAGCTGGTGCGGCCCATGGGTGAGCGAGGAGGGGGCGTGTGGGAGGGCATTGGGTGGGTGGGTGGGTGGGTGGGGGAGGGATGGTATTGGGTTGGGGTGGCTGGGAAAGGGAGGCTGCATAGGGCGCAAGGGAAGGGAGGCCGCCGCAGCAACGGGGGCGCCTGCGGCGGCGGAGCGGGACCGCGTGTCCTGACCGCTCCCGCCCCCGACCGCCGCGCCGGCCCCGACCCACTGCAGGAACCATCTCCTCCGTGGGCGTCAACACCTCCGCTTCGTTTCCCTTCTCCCCCGTTGACGCATACAACAAGAATGTGAGGGGCGGATGAGCCGTGTGGGCTTGAGGGGCAGGGGTCAGAAGAGGTCCCTTGAGCCCCAGCGGCCGGCTGGTCCAGCACACAGGCCTGCCTTGGCTGCCTGCTTCAGTCCGCCACCTCCTGCGCCCGGCCCCTCAACCCCGGCCTCCGTCGCCGCCGCCGTGGCCCCCTTGCCCCCGCCGCGCAGGTCACGTTCCGCAGCGGGCGCTGCCCCGCCCGGGCCTACATGGTCCGCCTCATGGGGCTGGTGCGGGAGCCGCAGGGCCAGGAGGGCCAGGAGAGCGCGGCGGCCGGGGACACGAAGGCGCAGGAGGGCGCGGGTGCGGCGGCAGCACCTGCGGCGGCGCTGCCGTGGCGGCGCATCTTCACGCACCGGCTGCCGCTCAGCCGCGGGCCCGAGGCGTACGACATGTTTGCCCGGCGGGCGGAGGGCTGCGTCAAGATCGTGCTGGACCCGTGGGCGTGAGGGGGCGTGAGGGGGCGTGAGGGGGGGTGCGGTGCGGTGGGTTGCGGAGCGCATCAGCGGCGCCAGCACGGGGAGGGGCGCCAGCGGCGCCAGGACGGGGAGGAGTCTGTCTGCAGGGGTTTGCGGGGGAAGGGCCGGCTGTGAGCTTGCTGAGGAGCTGCAGGAGATGGCGGGCAGCGTATGCTGGGGCGCCTTGCCCGCGCGCACGGGGCGAGCGTGATGCGGCTGCGGGCCCCCCCTATTGTTACAGCACACCCCGGCCCCTTCTCGCCTCCTAACGTCCGCCCCAGCCACCAAAGCTCTCGCAGGCATTGGCCTGGAGCTGAGCTGCGCTGCGATTCCCGACAGCCGCATCGGGTTGGCCACCCTCAGGTCATCCCCACGGGTCATCCCCTAGCACATACGACAGTAAGCCTTCCCCCCATTCAGTCAGACCGCACCCAGCGACCGCTACCGCTACCGCTGCTGCCCCGCCCCGCCGCGAGGCCGGCTCCTGCTGGCCGCAGCATGCGCCACGGGCCATAAGCCGCCAGTGTGCGACAGCGGGCCCGCGCTTCGCTGCGACCACTCGGGGGGGGGGGCGCCGCTCCGGCTACAGCCGGCTGCGGCCTCCCCCTGGCCTCGCGGCACCCCACTCCGTCCCCTTTGCACGCACACGGGTTGTCGCTGGCCCCCTAGTGACCCTACCCGGGGCCGCACGATGCGCCCCCACCACCCTAACCACACGCAGGGCGCTCCTGGGCGCCCCCCGTCCCCCGAGCTGGGCAGCGCAGCTGGCGCTGCCGTCCTCATACCCGCTTGACCCCTGCTCGGCAGCGAGGCCATTGCCCCATGCGACTCCACACCTGCGCTCACGCCCGGTCACATCAGTAACCCGCCCTACCCTCAATTCCTCCCTCACTTGACCGCGGCGCCGAAAGGCGCCCCACGCGCCGCCGCCCTCTCTCACTCGAACAGCGCACGTGACGGAGCCGGCGGCTGGGGCTGCCATGGTGAGCGCGTCGACGGCGACGGCGCCGCCAGCAGGCCACCGGCGCTGGCGCCACCAAAGCGGACGTCCACGCCGGCGGCAGCGCTGCCGTCGGTGCCGGTGGTCCCAGGCTCCGTCGTCACGCCGCTGCCCTCCGTGACGGCGACGTTGGTCGCCGGCGGCACCGCCGCAGCGGCGGCGGCGGCGGCGCCATCGCCGCCAGCCCAGTCGGCGCCGCTGATGGAGCGGCTCGCCCAGCAGCTGCCGCCACCGCTGGCCGGGCTGCCGCCGGCGGCGCCCATGGCGGCGACGGCGGCGGTGTCAGCGGGGGGAGGCGTGTCGTAGGCGTGGAGGCCGCTGCGTGCGAACCAGCCGCTGCCCTCGCACAGCTTGGCGGCGGCGGTGCTGCCGGCGGCGGCGGCGCAGGGGCTGCCATGGTTGTGATCGTCTTGTTGCGAGGTGACGTGCAGCAGGCTGGCCAGCAGGCGGGTGGGGCTCTCCGGGAAGGTGGGCGCGGAGGCGGCGGTCGCGGAGGGCGCGCGGCCCGAGGTGGGTGGTGAGCGCCTGCGGAGGTGCGACGACAGGGCAGGGCAGGTGAAAGGCGGCTCAGGTGCTGGAGGCCCGGCCCCGACACCCGGCCCCCGAGCTTCCGCAAGCCGCTTCCCTTACAAGGTTCGCTGAGCACGAGGCAACCACCCCCCCAGTCTGGCCCTGCCCCTGCAGCGTCCCAGGCTGCCGCCGCCCACCTGCTGCTGCGCGGCGGCGTGCGCGTCACCTCCATCAGCCCGTACAGCACAGGCACCTCCGCCACGGCCCCGCCGCCGACGGCGGCGGCGCCGACGGCCTCGGCCTCGGCGACCTGCGCAGCCGCCAGGTGCTCCGCCACCGCGACCGATGCCGCCATCGCGGCCGCCGCGGCGGCCGCCTCCTCCGCCATCGCATCCTCCATGGCCTGCGCCACCCGCGGCGCCGCCACGGCCGCAGGGCTCCCCTCCGCGGCGCCCCCATCGGGCCCCAGGACCAAGACCAGCGACGCGGCGACCTTCGACAGCGGCGGCAGCGGCGAGTCCAGCTCGGCGGCTGCGCCGATGCCGTCGGCGACGGCCTCGCCGATGAGCGCGGCCATGGACTGAGAGTCGATGGCGGCGGCGTCAACGCCACCGCTGACGTCGTCGACGGCGTCCACCACCGCTTCACTAGCTGAATTGGCGACGGCGGCGTCAACGGCGGCGGCGGGCATGCGCGCTACGACAGCCGCGAAGACGCGGCTGACCGTTGCGGCCACGGAAGCCGCCGCCGTCTCAGCCTCGGCCTCTGCCTCCACCTCCGTGTCCGAGGCGGACGGCGATGCCTCGCTGACCTCCGCCTCCGACTGCTCCGCCGCCGACGAGCCGGCGCTGGTCAGCGGCAGCGCCGCCACCGCCGCCACCGCCGCGGCGATGTCCGCGGGGTGCTCGGCGTCGCTGACGGCGCCGTCGCTGTTGCCGCCGTCGCTGGCGGCGACAGCGTCGATCACCTCCTCCGGCACAGTCCCCACCTCGCTGCCGGCGCCGTCGTAGGCGCCGTCGATCAGCGCCGCCAGCGCCGCCTCTGCCTCCAGGCCGTGCTGCCTGCTGTCCACCGCCGCCTTGGCCAGCACGCACATGCGCAGCACCAGCTGCTGCATCGCCACCTGCGCCGCCGCCAGCAGCGCCTCCGTCGGGCTGGCGGCGCCGCCGCGCGCCGCCACCAGGTATGCCTCGATCTCGGCCTCCGCCGGCAGCGGCCGCGGGCCGTCGGGCCAGGCGGCGGCGCCGTCGTAGGACGGGTCCAGCGGTGCGATGGCGGCGGCGGCGGCCATGACGCGGCCGATGGCAGTGGCGTTGACCTCGGCGACGGTGGCGGCGTCCACGGGTGTGGGCGCCGCCGCCGCTGGCATGGGCGTGGTCGGCAGTCCGAAGAGCGACGCGAGCGCGCCGTCGGCAGCTCCAGCGGCGGCGGCCGGCGTGGCGAAGGCAGCGCCGCCGTCTGCCGCGGGCTGCGGCGTGGAGTCAGCGCTGTCCGCGGCGGGGCGCGGCAGCGCGGCTGCGGCCGCCGCCACCTCCCGCAGAACGCCGGAGATGGGCGACTCCTCGCTCGGCTCCTCGCCCTGGGCCGGCTTGCGGGCACCGGGGATGCGGCTGCCGCCGCCGCCGAGGCGGCGGCGCCGCGGCTGCTCGGGCGTCAGCCCGTCGTCGCCGCTGGCGGCGCCCGTAATGGAGCCGCTGACCACACGGCTGCCAATGCTGGCGCAGCTGTCGGCAGCGCCGACGGAGGCGGCGGTGGCGACGGGTGTGGCGGCGGCGCTGAACGCAAGCGACCGGCACGCCACCGCCGCGATGGTGGCGGCGGCAGCGGCAGCGGTGGCGGCGGGCGCCAGCGACAGCGACGCGAACTGGCCGACGGCGGCGTGCAGCGCGTCGCAGGCGCTCTGCAGCGTCGCCTCCGCCGCCTCGGCGGCGCCGTCGGCGGCGACCAGGTCGATCAGGGCCTTGCTGTGGAAGGCGACGGCGCCGAGGCTGACGGAGGCGGCCGCCAGCGTGGCGGAGTGGTCGCGGCCGGGCTCGGCGGCGCGCGGCACGGGCAGCGTGGCTATGACGGGGCATGGATCGGCGACGGCGTTGCCTGCGGGGCGCAGAAGGAGCGGGTGAGCTTCGCATCCAACTGACGGCAGTACGGCAACAATGAGCAAGCACACGGCGTGTCGTCGGCTGTGCGCGGGTACGGTAGCTACGGAGGAGCGCACGCGGGCTGGCGAGCGGCAAGCCTCAGCCGCAGGCGAACGCGCGGTGCGGGTGACGCCGTCCAAGTGCTACCGGGCCCCCTGATGCCGTCTTGCTGCATGGGCGCAATCTCACCGGGGGTGCAGTATGCGCCCGCCTGCAGCGGGCTGAACAGCGACACAATGCCGCCGCCGGCGCCACGGGCCGCCGGCGCCGCGCCGCGCGCCGGCGGCGGCGGCGGCACGCCGCCCACGCGGAAGGCAGCCGGCGTGACGTAGGCGCCGGCCTTGTCGCCGTCACCGGTGGCGGCGGCGCCGCCGGCCATACGGCGGCCGCCGTTGGGGCGGGTGCCGCTGGCCAGGCTGTCGGCGACGGAGAGCGCCTCCTTGGCGAGCAGGTCCTCGAACGCCAGCTCCTCGTCGCTGCCGGCGGCGACGGCGGCGGCGGCGGTGGCCCTGTTGGCTGGCGGCCACATGGGCGTGGTCTCGTTGGCGCACGGCGCCGCCACCACGGGCTCGGGCTCCGCGGCGGCGGCGGGAGCGGCGGCGGCGGCCTCGAGCGCCGCCTTGGCCGCGGCAGCGCCGCCGGGAGCAGCGGCGGCCGCGGCCGCTGCCGGCTTGCGCTTGGTGTTGCGCCACCGCCGGGCAGCGGCGGGCGGCTGCACGGGCCCCACGGCGGCGGCGGCGAGCGCAGCGGGCGGCGAGGCCGCGGCGCACTCGGCCGCTGCGGCGCGGTGGAGGCGGAGGCCGCGCGACGTCATCGGCAGCTCCGCCGCGAGCAGCGGCGGCGCTGGCGGCAGCTCATCGCCGTCGCTGTTGAAGCTGTTGAGGTCGAAGATGGGGATGGCGGCGTCGGCGGCGTGGGCGCCGCCGGCGGCGGCCCGTCCGCCGGCGGCGCGGGAAGCGGACACGGTGGGCGTGGCGGTGTAGGCGGCGCGCTCCGCGGAGCCGGGGTACACGAACGGCGGCCAGGGGTTGGGCTCGGGCGAGCGCGGCTCGTCCCCGGGGCTGCGGCCATCGGCAGCGGCAGCGGCTGCGGCCGGCGGCGTGGCCGCGGGCTGCGGCCGCGCCACCGCCGCCGCCAGCAGCGAGGGCAGGCGGCTGCGCCCTGTGGCGCGGCTGCTGGCGGCCGGGACCGAGGCGACAGAGGCGGCGACAGAGGCGGCCTCGGCGGCGCCGGTCGTGAGCGGCTGCAGCGGCTGGCGCGCCGCCGGCGGCTGCGCCGCGGGCGGCTGCGCCGGCGCTGCTGCGGGCGCGGTTCCGGCATCGAGCGCGGGGAAGCCAGGGAACGACAGCCGCGGCAGTGGCAGCGGCGGCAGCGCCTCGCCGCCCCGGCCCTGGCCCTCCTCCTCGCCCTGGCCATCGGCGCCGTCCTCGCCATCTTCGCCCTCCTCGCTCTCCTCATCGGTGCGCTCCTCATCGCTGCTATCCAGCGACTCGAACGGCGGCGGCGGCGGCGGCGTGTTCTCCTTGTTGGAGTCGAAGGAGCTCAGCCCCAGCGAGCCGGAGCAGGGCGCCGAGCCCATCCCCAGGCCCAGGCCCAGGCCCAGGCCCAGGCCGGCCTCGGCGGACTCGGGGCCGCGCAGGCCGTGCAGCGCGGCGACGGCAAATGCCGAGCTGTGTATGGCGGCGGGTCGGGGGATGCGCGAGAGCGCGTCGGCGTCGGCGGCAGCGTCGGCGGCAGCGTCTAGATCGTCCAGGACGAGCACCTGGCCATCGCCACCATTGGCGCCGTCGGCACCGACAGCGGTGGCGCTGTCGGCGGCAGTCTTGGGGCCGTTGACGGAGGGCGGCGAGGAGACGGCGTCGGAGCCCCAGGATGTGGTCGAGGCGCCGCTGGCGGCGGGGCTGGCGGCGGCCACGGCGGCAGCGGCGGCGGCGGCGTTGGGGATCCTGGAAGTGGCGCTGGCGGAGGCAGTCGGCGGCACCGCCGGGGTTGAGAGGGAGGCCTGGGAGCGCTCGGGCGCGGCGACGGGGGCGCGCGGCGGCAGCGGCGGCGCGGAACTGGTGTCGGCGGTAACGGTGACGGGGGGGGACTTGGGCACGGTGATGCTGGCGGCTGGCGTGGCGGGGACGACGTCGCGGTGCGCGTCGACGTCGGCGGCCTCGGCAATGGCGGTGGTGTCTGGAGCAGGCGCGGCCGCGATGGGGACGTCGGGTGCGCTGGCGGAGCGGCCGGTATGTGGGTCGGACTTGGAGCTGGCGGTGCCGTCGTCGGTGGCGAAGGTGCCGTACATCAACGACGGCGCGGCGCGGACGGCCAGCAGCACCACGGCGGCAGCCAGGGCAGCGGCGAGGGCCTGAGGGCGCGGGGCAAGCATCAAGGCGAGGAGGTGAGAGGCAGGGTGCGTCAGGTCCAGGGGCAGGTGCTGGCAAAGCGGCGGGAGCGCTAGGAGCGTGCAACGAGCACGGCTGCGGCCAACAGGCCACCAACTCACACCCGACCGGCACACCCGTCCCTCCCATCTCACCGCAGCCTGCACGGCGACTCTTGCAACGGACCACAGCAGCTGCACCCCGGCCGAGGAGTGCGTGCAAGCGAGGCCAGGTCCGGCAGCGGTGGCCGCGGCCGTGCCGGCCGTAGCAGCGGCCGCGGTCGGGTCGGCGCTGCCGGCGTCGCGCTGAGCTGCAGCAGCGGCCGTTGCCTCGTCGCGGGGCTGCGGCTGCGGCATGGCGATGGCCTCGGCCTCAGGCTCGGCTTCGGGCTGGGGCTGGGGCTGGGGCTCGGTCGTGGTCTCGGCCTCAGGCTGGGCTTGCAGCTCGGAGCGCTGCTCGTCAGCGGCGTCGGATGTTTCGGGCAGCAGCGCCTCGGTGGGGACCTGCGAGGGGCGGCGACGTGGCGCGGCAACATGAGGCGCCGGGGTTGTGCGGGGCAGCGAGGCGGATGGGAGGCTGGCTGCGGGGCCAGCTGGGCCGGAGGCTGGCTCATGTTAGCTAGCGCGGCAAGCCTGGTGACGAGGCTGCCAATTGTCAGGCTAGTGCAGGCGGGTCGATGTGGGTCGGCCGTCGCGAGCCCAGCCATAGTCCGGTGGCATGTGGGTCGGCCAAGCACGCGTCCCGCCGAGGCTGACCCCGCTAGCTGGCCCCAAACCCACCGCGACATTCTGCAGGGCGCTGCTCACCACGGGTGTCGTTGCCTCCGTCTGGTCGGTCTGCGGCGACGGAATGGTTGGCGCCAGCGGCGTCGGCGTCGTGTCGGCCTGGGCCCCGGCGGAGATGGTGGCGTCGTTGGCAACGCTGCTATCAACGGCGTTGGCGTTGGGACCGATACCGGCGCTGCGACGCTGGCGCCACGGCGAGGGCGGCCGTCGGGGCACGGGCAGGTCGCTGGTGGGTGCGGGCTCGGAAGCCGGCGGCGGCGGGACGGCGAGCGGCGCATGTGGGTCGGAAGCGGCGGCCGGCGGCGAGGGCCCGGCGGCGATGGCGGCGGCGTCCGGCAGCAGCACGCGGCCGCCAGCTGAGTCCTTGGCCTCTCCGCTGCGGTCTTGGTCGTCGTCAGAGACGGCTTCGGCTCCTTCTGCGCTTGGGTCTGGGCTTGCCAGCGATGGGGCGCCCAGCTGTACAGCGTCGGAGTCGGCGTCGGCGCGGGTGTGGAAGGTGCGGGCCGGCTGAGCGGCGCCGGCCTCGGCCTTGGGCGCCGGCTGGCGGTTGTTGGCTGCCTCGTCTGCAGGGGTGTGTGCAGGCGGCTGCACGGTGAGGCTGGCATCCAGCGCCGCGGCGTGGCTTCGCGGTCCGAGGTTGGCGTCAAGTTTGGCGTTGTCATCGAAGAAGCTGTCGTCGGGGCCGGCTGGCTGGTCGGCGGCGACGCTGCCCGCCACGGCGGCAACGGGGCCGTCGGCAGCTGAGCCGGAGCGCTGCATGTAGAGCACGGGGCCACCCAGCAGCACGGCCGCGGCGAGCAGGTATAGCAGGGCCACGGCCACACGCGTGGTCAAGTTCCCTGCGTGGGCGAGAAGGCGGGTAGCGGTGCGGCCGGGAGGGAATGTCATGGCAGGGGGTGAAATAAAGCGATGTGGGTCGGCCCCAGGTTGGCCGTGCTGCGCTGGCGGAGCCAGCACTTCCCGGCCGTGCTGCGCTGGCGGAGCCAGCACTTCCCGGCCGTGCTGCGCTGGCGGAGTCAGCATGCCCCGGCGGCAGGGAGGGTATCAAGGTGCGGCGTGTAGCTATGGCGCTGGACTCACGGCGCGGCGCGGAGCAGCGGGGCTTGACCTCGAAGCGGTCGTGGAAGGCCGGGTCCCTGATGAGCTGCGCCAGCAGCAGCGTGGTCGCCTGGTCGGCTCTGCGGCGCGAGCAGCAAGCAGGGCGAGGGCGGGGCAGCAGCTCGCGTCGGCCTGGCTGCCCTGTCTCGTGACGCACGCCAGCAGCAGTGCATCCGCCCAGGAGGCGTCCCTCCTGCATCCGCCTGGGGCATGAGTTCATCGCTCAGAAACGAACGCAGCAGCCCCCGCCAGAAGGCGCGAGGAGCGCTTGCAGCAAGCGCCGAGGAAGGCGCGGGCCGGGCAGCGCGACGCACCTCTGCTGCGCCAGCTCGGGCGCCATGGGACCCGGCAGGAAAGGGGGCTCTTCTAGCGGCTGCATGGCCGCTAAGGCGGCGACTGGCGCCGCGCGTTCAAGGCGGCTCAGAGGCGGGGGCTTGCGCGGCGGTGTTCAGGTGACGGGTCCGTCGTGGGCTTTATAGATAAGTTATGCGGTGATCACGAGGATAGCTGGGCGCAGAGGAGAAGTGGTGGGTTTGGAGGCCGAAGACCGCTGTTTGAGCTGGGGGCAAAGGCGAGTCGCTCAAACCCCATGCGCGATTTGGCGCCAATGGCTTAGGGGGCGAGGGAGCAAGACGGGGGACCCCAGCACCCCCCTTATATGTAGCTGTGAATTCGTATACTGGTTTCAAATGTGGGCAAGCTAGCGGTCGAGCTGCTAGCGCGTTCGGGGCTGCCCGTCACGCAAGCCGCGACATGTCCGAGGCGGGATGTGTATGGCAAGAGGCACGGCTGGAGCTGCAAAACTGAAGAAACGTCCACCCCACGCAGCATACGTTCTACCGGGTGAACCAGGGTCGCTCCTGCAGGTGCTCGCTGCACACCACGAATCCGCACATGCTCGGGTGAATGAGCCATTCTCGCGCTGCTTCACCATCGTACCCAGTCGCCCGGCCATTTTAGCCCCATCGTGTCAGCGTGCTTGACCCGACCTTGTGCACCGACGGGAGAGGAGGGCGAAGAGTGGGGCGGCCCATGGGACTGTCTTCATGGGGCCGTAGCGAGGTTCAAGTAGGTGCCCCAACACGGTGTCCCGCACACTTTGCTTCAACACACACAGCTGCTTTGCTTGCTTGTGTCTCGCTAATTGCTTCCTGCTTTGTGCTCTCGGCAGCTCACTGCTGTCCGCGATCATCACCGTTTGCGCCTTTGCGGACCACTACCACTCGACTTGTACTGCAGTGACGACGAGGTAGTCTCGACTCGCAGCAAAGTCACGAGTTACTACAAACAGAGCACTGCTCCATTCGTCACCGCCCCTTAGGGCTCGCACTCCTACCCGCGCAACTATGCAGCAAGCGTGCACGATGCAGCAACGCCAGCAGAGTGGTGTGACCGCTTCGACAAGCGGTCCCCGTCCCGTCCCAGCGCCGGCTCGGAGGTGCTCGGCAGGCGCGTCGCCGAGGACCGCGGCCCCCCGCCACGCGCCCAGCAGGCCGCGCACGGTCGTGCAATTCCAAAATGCTGACGCTGCTGCGGCGATGACCGCACCTCCGGGGTTGCAGCTCTCGCAAGGAGCACGAGGTAGGGGTTTGATTGATTGCAGTTGCGCCGCGTCGGCACATAGGCTGCGCGTGCTGATAGACGACTGCATCCCTGAATGCGCTGTGACTGTTCGCCGCCTTGAGGCGAGGAAGCTTTCAAGGATTTGACCGCCGCTGCTGCGTCTGTTGGCCTTCTGGCTCGTGACCCGAATGGCACGATCATATGCTGTGCTCGTCATTGTTGCCCACGCAGTGGCCAAGAGCAAGGCGACGACCCTCTCGTGGGCCGGAGCAGGCATCTTCTTCTTCTGGCAGGTGCGCCGCTGTCAGCGCTCTCAATGCCAGCCCTCTGAATTGTTGACATTGCTATCTGGCCTACTTCGTGCACGTGCTATCGACACGAAGCCCCAGTTACAACCCTGATCGCGCGCGTCACCGTCCGTTCCATCGTCCCTTCGTCCCGCAGCTCGGCGCCATGAAGTACCTCGCCGAGCGCTATGACCTCACGCGGGTGCCGATGGCTGGAGCCAGCGGCGGCGCGCTCGCGGCGGTGCTGGCCTGCTGCGGCCTGCAGGCGGACGCCGTGCTGCAGCGCGCCTACGACCTGAGCGTGCAGCACGGGATATGGGAGCGGCCGCTGGGTCTCATGGGCGTGTGGGGCAGCCTCATCGAGCAGTGGCTGGACGACCTGCTGCCCGACGACGCGGCGGAGCGGTGCAGGTGAGCTGGGGGAAGGGGGGAGATGCAAGAGAACATGTAGCCGGCACCTGGCACGGTGTGCCGCTCGGGCCAGGCCTCTTCAACCGTACCAGGCGCTGCAACGGGCAGGGTGCATGCAGCGGGCGACGGTCGAGGGTCACCCAGCTACGCGCAGGGTGTGTGCTTGGCTTCAACTGGGCCCTTCCGGTCGCCCGCACACGCCTCTTACCGCGCACGCGCGCTGTCCTCCCGCCCTCGCGCCCTCCGCCACCCAGGGGCAAGATCACCATTGTGGTCACCACGCTGCCCAACATGGCACAGGTGCGCCTGCAGCTGGGGGGCTGCGCCAGCGCCAACAACGCGACACGGGCTGTCCCACCCTGGCGCGGTCTCCTGAGGGCGCCACGCACACGGCCAGGTCTACGTGGGCCGCTCACCCGCCCACGCCCTCGCCCCCTCCACCCCTGGCCCTCCCCCGAGCGTCTCAGCGACGGACTCGCCCAACCGGAGTAGCCCTCCCACCCCTGCCCCTATCTCACCCTCTCTCCACCTCCCAACCCTCTCGCCCTTTCCCTTTGCCCTTTCCCCAGGTCGGCATCTCTGACTTCACGGACAAGCGCGACCTCATAAACGCAGCCATGGCCTCGTCCCACATCCCCATGCTGCTGGACCTCAAGTTTGCTCGGCTGTGCCGCGGCAAGTACTGCGTGGACGGCTCCTTCCCCGATTTTTTCTACAACGGTGAGCCGCGAGCGGAGGCGTTTGCGAGCGCGGGGAGGGGGCAGGTTGGGGGCGGAGTATGAGCGGGGCCGGAGTTTAAGCGGGACGCGGAAGCGGGGCCCACGCGCAGTGCGGAGAGGTGGTAGGCTGCGCATCGCCTAGCGCGGTTAGGCGCTCAGGTCGGGAGCGTTGCATCATCGGGGCGCAGCAACAGCGCCGGGCGGGGCGCGCAGATCGCGGCGATGTGCCCAGCAACGGCGTATGAGCAGCGGAGGTGGGATGGCTGCGTGCGGGAGCGAGGGTAACCACATCGCCGAATGTGGCGCGCATCGCCACGGCGTTTGGCCGCTCCGGTGCTCGGCCGCACTGACCCGGCACCACTCCATGTCCTGCTGCCCCTCCCCCGCTAGACAACTCGGACCTGCTCAAGGCGGGCGGCTCTGCGGTCATCTTTGACTACTTCAACGACACCAAGCTGGTCCGCAAGGGTGAGGGCGCTTGGGAGAGGGAAGCGGAAGGGGGTTTGCTGACGCTCGGGCGGCTGGAGAGGTCTTTGATCGTGGCGGCTAGTACGCGCGCGGTGGGGGTAATCCAGAGAGTTCGGGCACGTGACGTTGCGCCAAAGCAGCACGGATAAATTTGGGAGACGGGCGCATCGATTCGGGGCGAGGGGCGCCAGCGGTTGCTTGTGTGGCATGCGGGGCGGCAGTAACGGGGGCCGTGTGTACGTGGCGCGCTTCACGATGCAGGGAGCGGTGCCGCGGTGCTGCTCGACATCCTCGCTGGGCCGTGGCCCCCCTTCATGCGCCCGCCGGTCGAAGCAAACCCTAACGCCATCCCTCCCCCTGGCCGCCCCCAGGCCGCATGGACATGCTGTCGCTGAAGAAGTACGAGGAGGTGAAGCACATCATGCAGCTGGGGTACGAGTACGCGCAGCGCCTGCACCACGACGGCCACTTCGACCACTTCGAGGTGGGGGCGCGCTGGCGGGCGGGGTTTCGTGGGCAATGGGCTGGTAGTCGATGTGCGGGGATATGGCGATTCAGCAAAGCAGATGCCCATGATTGTCACCTCTGGCGGGAATGAGGCGGCGGTTACATGCCGCATTAGGCGGCTGCGTGGCATGGAGAGGGTGCTGACTGTGTTGGGCGAATGGAGATGGGAGATGGGAGATGGGAGATGGGGCTGGCCATGAGGGTCAGCTCAATTGGAGCCCTGATGCGCCGTCCCTTGCCCGACTCCGCTTGCTGGCATCCTAACGTGCCCGCGTCCTGTCGCGGCCGCTCATTCCCCCAGGTGGGCGAGATGGTGTTCGACCACCTGGAGGAGGCCGCCAAGCAGCCCGCCGCCGAGCAGGAGCAGCAGCAGTAGGTCTTTCCTGTCGCCGGCCTGCCGGACAGCTGGGCACAGCCAGCTGCGGGGCACGCGGTGTGCTGCCTGGTGCGCGCGAGGCAAGTTGGCCATGTGCGGGCTTGCCGGCGCTGCACAGCTGGAAGAGGGCCCCGCGCCGGTTGGGGCAGAGCCGCTGCGCGCTGCTGCGCCGGCTGGCGGCTGGCGGCTGGCCGGGGCCACGAGAGCGCGGGTGGTGTTGCGTGATTGACGGACGCGCGTCGTGGATATGGGTGGCGTTGAAAGAACGTACCGTGCGTGTTGTTGTGCGGTCGGGTGGGCGGCTGGGCAGATTGCTCGGCGCCTCCGCGGCGCGCTGGTGGCCTCGACCACTTCCAAACGAACGAGACAAGAGCAATTGCAAGTTGCGAAACGAGCGGCCTTCGGCATGAGTGTAAGCCAAGATGCTTACCGGTACCGCGGGCCAGCACGTAGGAGTGTTTTGCTCCAGCCACAGTCTGCCGATGCGCGGCAGCGGGCTTCGGCAGCGGGCTGGGGATTGACCACGGCCGTCATGCTTCCTCATCGGCCATGCTTCCTCATCGGTCATGCTTCTTCACGCAACGCCTTGGGCATTGGCGACACGCCATCACACAAGCTGGCCCGCCGCTCTGCTGTCGATGTCTCTCCTGCCCATATCCCGACACGTTGACAGTTCCGAAAAGTTCTAGGTTAGGAGGACTGAGATACAAGGAGGTCGCGGCGGCGTGGAGCCAGAGTGGTCGGAATGACACGGCAGTAGCGTGACTTCCGGTGTTGGCCGCGCTTTAACGCCGCCGCCGCCGTTGTCTGGTCCTTGCTGTGAGCTGCATGCACCATTGGTGACAGGCAAGAGGTGTTTTACAGCTAATGACGCCTGTCCGAATCTCTCGAGTTCGACTACCCGCGCCGCCCGACTCAAGCTAGGCTCGACTCACGTCAGGCGAGTGCGTGCCAACCCTGCCAACCCGCGCTCAATCCGCGACATCCTGCTCCCTATGCCTCTCCCGGCCCCCCTGCCCAGCCATGTCCAGTTGCAGCCCACCGTCGCACCGCGGCAGAGTCGCGCATGCCCAACAGCCGTCATCAACCGACCGCGCCTCCACCAACAAACTCGCCTCCTGCTGCCCGCCGCCACTGCTGCTAGGCCGATGCCGATGCCCCTGGAACCGCGAGCGACACCAGAGCAACGCCCTCGCCGAGGTCATCAGCGCCCACGTCGCCCGGCGGGCGAGGATGCTCAGTGCAGCGCCCAGTGGCCGGAATGCTGCCCGCCGCCGGAGCTCAGTGCAGAGCCCGCGCCAGGTCCTCCACCTTGCGCGTCAGCTCCTCTACAGAGGTGCCGGAGCCCATGAGCTCCGCCACACGGGCGGCGTCCTGGGGGCCGATCGAGGGCAGCAAGGGAGGGCGTCATCAACACGACAGCCCACGCAGCGGATCGGCGCGGGAACAGCCACGCGAGCAGCGACGCAGGCGCCGAGTGCGCGCTGCAGCAACGTATATGAACAAGGCCTGGGCCGAGCAGGGCGCGCAGCATACAGGCACGGGCGCCTAGATGAAGGGGCATGCAGCAGCCACAGACGGACATGCGCACAGAATGAAGCTGCTGCAGACGTACGTTGTCGTTCACGTGCCGTACACGTGCCGTACCTCTGGTGGCAGGTCCAGGAACGACTCGATGAGGTCGCCGTCCACGAAGCCCCGGCTGTCGCCGCAGCGCCGGTCGTTGGCAAAGGCGCGCCACGCCTCGTGCCCCAGGCCGCCCACGCCGCGCACCACCTGCCGCATCGCCGACTGCGCAGCGAGGAGTGAGGCGCACGGGAGGGGCAGGCAGGGGCGCATGCGTCAGGTGCGGGAACCCGGGGGCGGCGGCGCCAGGACACGCCGGCACAAACGCCGGCGCCGACAGAGCGCAAAGACGCCGTGTCCCGGAGGCCTCCGACGGCCTCAGGCGAGCTGTCGTCCCCTTTATTAAGAGAGAGGGATAACGGCCGCCCCCCGTCGCCCCAGCTGTCCTGTCCCGGCCTGCCTGCCCGCCCTGTCGCCCTGGGTGTCGTGTGTCGGGCATATGTTGATTAAAACGAACACACACCGCACCTGCATGGACGCCAGCATGTCGTGCGTGTGCTGCGGCAGCCGCGCGATGACGCCCAGGCGGCCGTCGCTGCCGGCGAACAGCAGCGGCATGCCGGGGGCCAGCAGCCCCGGGCCCTCGGCCTCGGGCAGCCGCATGACCAGGGAGCCGTGGCGCAGGCGGTTGATGAAGGTGCCGGTGTGGAACTCGCCCACCACCTGGAGGGCGGCGTCGGCATGATGCGCAGACAGGTTGCTTGGCAACCTCGCAGCATAGTATTCACGACCGGAAAAGGCATGGCATAGACCGTGTGGGGGCTAGAAGCGAGCAGGTGCGTGGCTCGGTGGCACCGCCTGGAGCTCGGGACCGGCGGCGGCAGGGATGGGAGCGCAAGGGGCGGCGGCCGCTGCTGCTGGCCGGCGCGGGCCCGCGCCGCACCACACACGGCGGGCGCGTGCGTGCGTGCGTGCGTGCAGCTGCCGGGCCTGGCCAGCGCCTTCGCCACCGCCGAGCGCGGCGCTGCTGCGGGCGCGGCATGGCTGGCGTGGCCGCACCTGCAGCCGCGCGCGCTCCTCGTCGGTGGCCGAGTCGGCGTTGCGGCGGACCAGGTACACGTTGCAGTGGTTGTCGGCGGCGATGTACGTGTCGTCGTCCAGCGCCTGGGCCGGGGCCGCGCCGGCGTGCGGGGTCGTGGGGTCAGCTTTGAGCTCGTCACAGCGCGGTCGCCGGCTGTGTTTTGAGAACCGGCCACGGCACGCGCGTTGGCGTGCGGCCTGGCGGGCCCCACTGCGTCATACGTCACACGGGCTGCCCACGCCTGGCGCCCCGCCCCGCCCGCCGCGCTGCCACCGCACCCGGCCCCACCTCGACGGCGGTGGTCCAGCCGCTGTTGTAGTCGGCGGCGCGGTGCTCCAGGCTGCCCTGCTCCGCGTTGTACGACAGCAGCGACACGGATCGCATCAGGTCGCCGACCACGACCAGGTTGCCGCTGCGGCGGGGGACGGGTCGGGGCGGGTCAGGAGCGGCCGGGCGGCGTGAGCGGGCTTCTGGGGCGGGGCGTGCGCATGCGGCCGAAGGAGACGTCCGGCCCGCCGGTGCAGCGGCCGCAGTCGGCAGCGAAGCGGGCGTCATGCTGGGGTGCCGAGGCGACGACGGCACATTTGGCTAGCGAGACGGCGTGGCAACGGCTTCCTGGCACGCCAGCCATAACAGGTGCTGCTGCGATCAGTGCCCACGCTTGCTGCGCCCCGCAGGCCAGCGGCGGCTGTGCGCCCTCACCGCGCCGCCAGGTACAGCGCCAGCACGTTGCCCAGGTGCGAGCACTCGGAGGCCAGCTCGGGCACGCCGCCGCCGCCGCCGCCCGAGGCGCCCCCGGCGGCGGCGGGGCCGGCGGCGCTGCCGCCCGCGCCGTCCCGGATGAGCCACCGGTACACCGTCACCTAGGGGTCAAGGGGGTAAGGGCGGTCGGGGCGGGGCCGCGAGGCGAAGCCGGTCAGGCGCGGCCACCGCAAGCAAGGGCCGGCAAGGTGCGACATGCAGCCAGGATGCGGCCAGGGTGAGGGTCCATGCCGGTGTGCGACCATGGCACGGGGGCTGCTGCCTGTCACTCCAGCCGTAGCCCCGGCCCCAGCCCCGGCCCCGACCCAATGTTCCTCTGCCTCAACGCCCAGCGCGGGCCGCCTCCCGTGCGCCCGACCCCGGCCCAGCCCCCCGTCGCGTGCCTTGTTGTTGACACTGGCCAGCAGCTTGTCCTTGACAAAGGGCAGCACGTTGTACACAGCGCCCTTGACCTCCTTCTCCGTCACCAGCCGGACCTGCGGGCCACATGCGCGGGCGGTGAACGCACGCAAGAAGCGACGCGCACAGCCGCAGCAAGGCCGCAGCTTCCTCTCGCTCGGCGAAGGGGGGCGCCCAAATGCCCGTGCCTCATGCCTCATGCCCTGCTCCGCTCCGCGCGGCCCCACCTTGTTCTGCCCGGGCCCTGAGCCGGGCATGTGCTCCAGCACCAGGATGCGGCCGCGGCTGGGCTCGGGCTCGTCGGGCCGGATGACGGCCGTGCCCACCAGGAACCAGGAGCTGGAGGAGCCGGGCTGCGGGGCGGAGGCAGCGAGGCGCGGTGTGTGGGGGAAAGGTTGGTGTGGGGGAAAGGTCGGTGTCGGGGGAGGCATGAGGGGCGGGCAGGGAGGTGTGCGCCGCTGGGCGCGTCGAGCGCCCGCAGTCTGTTTAGCCGTGCGGGTTGCGCGGGGCAAGACCGGCCGGCTGGGCACCCGGGGTCTGGGCGGCGCCGCCCGTGTTGATACTTGTGTGTGCGGCGGCTCGGTCTTCACGCCTGGCCCGAAACGCACCTCTGCGCCGCTGCCGCCGGGCGCCGCGCCGCCCACGCCCGGCGGGGAGGGCCAAGCTGCCAGGCTGCAGGGCATCTCGCCCACGGCCAGCTGGAAGGAGGCCACCACGTCAAAGGTGGTGTCGTCCAGCAGCCGCAGGTGGCCGCGCTCCTCGCCATCAGGCTCCTGGCGGCGCGAGGGACGGCCGCGTTGGGCCGGGCGACACGCAAGGCAGGTCCACACATGACAATCGTCTCCTAAGCGCGAACACAGCACCCGGCCTTGCCGAACCGCGCTCTCTGGCCGCCCCACGCCCCGCTCACAAGGCGCTGCACGATACCCCTTTTGCCTGCCAGCCCGCGCCCCCTCGCCCCACCGGTCACCCTGCCAGCCCAACGCCCCCTCGCCCCACCGGTCACCCTGCCGGCCCCGCGCCCTGCCAGCCCCGCGCCCTGCTGGCCCCGCTCACCACTCGCTGCGTGAGCACGGCCAGCAGCTTGCCGCCCGCGTGGTGCGCGATGCGGCGCGGCTGCTCGCCCAGCGCCACGGTGCGTGTGTGCAGCTTCTGGATGTCGTCGGCGGTGCCGATGGTTAGGGAGCCCTCGGACGCCACCGCCAGCGAGTGCGGGAAGGGCGCGGCGTGGAAGGACGCCAGGTGCGCCACCTGCAGCCGCATTGGGGTGGGTCACCACTATAACAAGAACGCGTCCACTTGAAATACATCAAAATTAGTGACAATTTAGTGCAAGGACGCCAGAGTGCCAGGCCGGCGCAAGCAGCAGCAGCGTGGGCAGGGGCAGGGCAGACGGGCTCGATTGCGTGCCGGCTGGGTGGCAAGGAGCACGAGCTCGTGTTTGGCAAGGAGCACGAGCTGCACGCGCGCATGGCCCACGGCAGCCAGCCGGGCCGCTCACGTCGTTTTCGTTGAGGTTGCTGTACAGCAGCTTGCGGTTGGAGGAGTAGATGACGGTGGGCCGGTCGCTGGCGGCAAAGACGCTCACGCCGCCCGGGCCGCGCACGGCCCCGGCGCCCACGCCGGCGGCGGCGCCCTGCACAGGCCCCGCAGCGGCGGCCGTGCGGAAGGTGCGCAGCGTGATGGGCTTGGTGCCCAGCACCATGCGCTTGCGGTCGGTCAGCGTGCCGGTGGCTGCGGCAGGGTTGGGCCGAGGGAGGGAGGGAAGGGCGGCAGCGCTGTGAGGCACAGGCCACACAGCCACACGGTCACGTGCAGCAGGCGGGCAAGGCAGCGGCGACACGAGGCCCTCACGGCAGCCAGGCGAGCCGTAAAGGTTGGAGGCGAGTCGGGAGGGGCGGCGAGGCAGGATGTGTGGGGCCGCGGACTGGGAGCAGGGTTGGGCAGCGGAGGCTCCCAGGCGGAAGGGCCACGGTCTTCATGTCGCTGCCTCAGCCTCCTCGAGGGACTGCTGCATCAGCCATCTCACGCTGAGCAGGACCCACCCGGGTCCAGGCGCCACGTGTGCAGCGCGCCGTCTCCCAGTCCAACCATGCAGTACGGCACGCCCTCCATTGCCGTACACAGCACGGAGCGGGGGATGACCTCGCCGCCCAGGGGCGTGGAGCTGAGGGGCGACAGCGTCGGCAGCGCCAGCAGCTGCAGGGTTGCGCGCGTTCCGAGGACAGGGGAATGCATGCCTCAACACAACGCCACGCAGAGGGACCCGGAGTTAATGAGCTCGAGCAAGGCCCAGCTGGCCAGCTGC